>JAFEMH010005964.1:0-141667 GCA_022495995.1 Adenophora triphylla var. japonica
AAATTTTCTCTTGATAGATCAAGAGCAAATTTTTTAATTTTTTTTGTGACATTCATTTTGGGACGGAGGTACTATATAGTTTTGCTTGGATATGGATTGTGATTGTTATGTGTGGGTTTACTTTGTTTTTTTGTTGGTGTTTCTGTTGTTCAAAGAATTTTAATACCAGGGCTGGATCCGCATTTAGCTCCCAATGTTCATGTTTCATTGGCTCTATTTAATTCTTCTTGCCTTTGATTTCTTGTGTACATGTTTTCTTGAAATTTGGTGCAAGAAGATTTCATTTTTGTACATTCTGGAAACATAACTCTGCCAATCTTCATTTGTTTACTCTAGTTTTGATGTTCTTGAACATGCTGGTAGCCACTCTCCTATTTGTCTTGAACTGATTCTCCTTTCACATTTCATTCTTTTTACCAAAGTTGGAGTGACTCCTTTGAAATGTCTTGGATAATTCTGGTAGCCACCACCTCTGATGAAGAATTTAGTGGCCTTATTTGGCCTTTTAGTGTGCTCATTCTTCATATAAAGATACCCTTTTAATTGTTACTTGAACTGACATCTCGAACAATGTGTTCAGAACAGGGTGGAAAGTTCTCTTGCTCTGACAGATCATGATACAAATGTCAGGCATCCCTCAAGCTCCTTGAAGCAGCTCATAAATATGGCATCAAGATTATCCCTGGTGTTGAAATCAGTACAATTTTCTATCCTTAGGTTATTCTCTCTTTCAATGCAAAAGGAAATAAATATTTATGCAATTTTTCAACTCAAATACTACAATTATAGGTAAAAGTTTAATCAGTTTTCATCATAGTACTTTGAACCTGATATTCAGAATTGACTTAACAGGGCAGAATCTGGATCGGAAGAACCTGTTCATATTCTAGCCTACTACAGCAGTTGTGGCCTGCAAGATTTCATCAACTGGATAAAATTCTTGTCTGATATAAGGGAAGGACGTTACCTTCTGTGCAAAGAATATGATCTCAAAGCTGAACAAATCCTCGAGCTGCCTATTAAGTGGGAGAGTGTAGCCAAGATTGCCGGTGATGGTGTTGCTCCAGGAAGAGTTCACGTGGCTCTGAGCTATGGCTTCTGTGAAGCTGGCCATGTCGAAAAACCTGAAACAAGCTTTCGCCCGATATCTTTTTGATGGTGGGCCCGCTATTCTTACGTAACGTACTCTACCTTTTGGCACAGCTAATCTGAATATTCTATCTAAATCGCATTTACTAAATTATCTGAATACTTATGTGGATAGTTTCAAAACAACTAGCTATGCCATCCCACCAAAAAAAAAAAAAAAAGTTTTACAAAAAGATTAATCATTTATAAATAAAAGTAGACGCAGGTCTATATTTTTTTTTTCTTTTTACTTCAGTGGAAGTGAGCCTGGTGTAGAGGAGACAGTACAAAATGATACGTGGAAACAGGGGGCGTATCAGTCCTAGCGCACTCCATGGGCATTGAAAAATCCCGTTGCAGCATTATCAGAAGATTGAAAGAAGCTGGCCTCAATGGAATAGAGGTTTTCAGAAGTGATGGAAAACTGGCAGGTATAAATTAATTGTCTATTATTTTCTAGTTTATTCGTCTTTATTTTATTTTTTAAAATTCTCATTTGTGGTTAACAGCATACAATGAACTGGCTGATACATATGAACTTGTTAAGCTTGGAGGGTCCGATTACCATGGGAGAGGTGGGAATAGTGAGTCTGCTTTAGGAAGTGTGAATCTTCCTGTGCTTGCCATACATGCTTTCCTTAAGCTGGCCCGTCCGATCTGGTTCAGTGCTATACTGGAAATCTTCGAGAATTATATCACTGATCCCTCTGATTCAAACCTAAAGCTTATCTTGAGTTATGGAAAGCCCAGGGTTTTGAAGAATATATCGTCTATTACTCGCAGTAGTGAGGTGATCCTTCAGTGTCTCTCGCAGTGGTTGACTGATGAAGAACGACAGAGTACAGAATTTGAGGCCATAAAGTCGAAGCTTTTGAACATTTCAGTCAACCAGGGAGATTTAGAGGATCCTACAAGAAGTAAATAGCTTTCTTGAGTTCACTTATTTCCTTTTTTTGGAGGCAAGGGGTGTTCATAGTTGTGAAAGGCTAGCGCCTTTCTCGCCCGCCTCGTCATTTTGGCGCCTCTAGGGGTTGACCGCCTTTTGGTTTTATGGCGGGCTGTTGTGCGTCTTTTTGGACTATGCGACACCTTTATTGGTTATGGCGAGAGGTGTGTGGCATCCGCCTTTGTCAAAAGGCATAATGGGCGTATGCGTAATGTTAAACTAAGCCTCTAGGTATGTAATTATACGTTTGAAATTATATGTTACCTTAATTTCATGTATTATTCTCTTTTCTATCATGGTTTAAAATTTATTTTACGATTTTAAACTATTTGTTTAATGATTTGAACATCAAATGTGTTTTTTGTCTTAAAATTCTCTTTTTTTGGGGTTAATTGCATTAACACTCGCTGTTACTGTGGCGATGAAATTTTGACCTTAATTTAATGAAAAAAATTTGTTCATGACTTGTTTCTAAGCTTTGTTTAGTATATCTTACATATGTATTATTTAACTATTTTGTTTGTTCTATTTTTTCGTCTTGTTTGCTTTTCGGCCACCTTTCAACCTCCTCACCTTTCGCATTTTCTGGGAGCCTCTCGCCCGCCTCTCGCCTTTCGCCTTTAACAACTCCGTGTTATGATTTTCCATTACAAGAAACCCTGTTGGTGTACAACAAAACATAAATTGTTTCTAACTATTGGATGCTCTTATAATGGATGTTTGATACCCTTTTAGTGATACCTGCACAAGAAACATCAAATGAAAATGATACAGGAAATTCGCCATCTTATGGAAGAAATAATTCATTTTTGGCCCATCTACGTTCCAAACAAACAATCGTATTTTGCTCAAACTCCGATTTTAAACTTTTTTTTTTAACCATTATACTCGAAATAAGCCTTCACTATGCCCAAAACCCCTAATGCCATCCAATATCTTTAACAAAAGTTAACAAAACTTAGTGCAACATAATGAAAGTTACCAAAAGTTAATGATTTTGTTTAGTTTCGTTAACTTTTGTTTCAACCACCAACTAAACAACTCGTCATCGCCATCATAACCCCGTCCGTCTCGGTCCCAAACCACGAATTAGTTCTCCTCGTATTTGTTCCCCATCCCAACCCTACCAGCAGAGAGCGTGAGATGCGGATTTACATGAGTGGCGGAATGCAGCAGTAGTGACAATGGTGGTAGCTGATTAGCGGCTTGGTGACTTGATGAGGGGTGGTTGTGACTGCTATGAAAGAAACTGTTTGGGGAGATGATGGGGTGGGAGAGATTTCCAGAGGCTTGCTTAAGACAAGTTGATTAACTTTTAATAACTCCTGTCAATCTTTATTAATGATATTGGATGGTATTAGGAGGTTTGAGTATAATAAAGGCATATTTTGAGTACAATGGTTAAAACCGCTAAAATAAATTAATATTGGAGTTTGGGCATAGTACGGCGGTTCAGAATGTGGATGTAGCCTTTATAGACTGCAATAATTAAGTGAAAATGACTTCTAGAAAGAACCGCAATCGCAATCGCCTTCAAATTCAACAGTTTTCATGTTCAGTATGCACAACTGACAGACACCGAGATGAAACCGATTAGTACTATCTTTACTAAAACACTATATCTAAAAAATTTAGTCATGCGCAAGATTATGAAGCATCTAGTGCTACACACATGTATCTAATTCAAATAAAAAATAAGATTATGAATGATCATGTTGGTGGGAAAATTGTCAGGACTGACTCGGAATGAAATTATCTTCTTTGAAGCGATCCAGTCAAACTTTCGCGATCATCCACTATCTGCATTCCACGTCAATCAGGTTGTTGCAGCAATACTAGCACAAGGTCAATATCTTAGCCGAGTTTTCCTATTTGTCTTTTCTTCTTTAAAGCCCTTTGACCATGATAAATGAAGGAATCTACAATTCCTGCTACAGTGAAGATACCTGAATAAAACACAATGGTAGTGAGTGTTGTTTCACCTAGTAAGAAACAGAACAAGTTGTCTGGTAAACAAGTCAAAGGAGCTCATGAGACGATAATGCAGTTGGGAAGAGATTGCTCAATAGGTGGTGGTGGTGGGGTGTGTGTGTGTCTCATTAATATCTAAATACCAGGTGATTGTTAATATTTAAATACCAGGCGATTTACGTAGCTTACTTTGGCCTGATACCTTATTGATCAACTGACAATCCTTAATCATGTACACGGGGAATAGGGCATTGAATAAGTACTCGTATTACCTCCAACTATTGCACAAATATTGGTCATAAAATGTAGGAATGATGCATGTTCTTCTTTAAAGGTCACCTGCAAAATGAAGACACGTGAGATAAAGGAACTCTTTTCTTGAGTTAAGCTTCACAACTAATGGTGAACGACTTCACATTTCGTTAATTACTAAGCCTGTTGTTTACTTGAAAAGATTTTCAAGACAAATTTCTTGTTGGCAAATGCCAACATTTTGCACGACGATACTATTTCTATTTCATTAATCACCGATATGATGCTCCAAAAACCACAATAATGTGAATGTCTAATCTGGAAAAAGAGATCATCATGACATCCACTTTCAATTAAAAAAAATCCCTCCGTCCCAAAATGAATGTTAAAAAAAAAAAAAAAAATCAAATTTGCTCTTTGGGAGGAGGGGGTAGAAGTTATAACTTCTAGGTGTAGGTGTTGGCTGATGTAACTTGTCCCAATCTTTGTCAGAAATAATGAGTAAAAAGACACGAACCTTAATAGGAGAAAGGTCATAAAAGAAGAAGACCCCCGGAAGCGATCGACGACCAAATTCTGGACTCTTGAAATGCTCTGTCACGGAGAACTGTAGATGCCAAAGCTCATGCATGTTACAACTGGGACACGGATTACATGGTAAATCATATCTCAAAAAGTTTGGTGTGTACCTGATTTGATTGAATAGTATGGCCTCTAATATTAGTGTAAATAGTTGGGACCACCTGCAATTAACAGAAAATTGAAATAAATATACTGCTATCAAATTATAACTCTCTAAATGTCTTCCCAAACAGAAACTATGAAGATAGGATGATACAACAATCTGATTCTTAAAAAAAAAACACTCCATTAATGGCCAATATACACAGAGCAAACTAGGCTTCAAAATAGGAGTACTTTTTTTAAGTCAATATCTTCCTGAGTTGAAGCTGGAAAATAACCACAATCTATAGTGGCAATGAAGATGCCAAACACAAACCACATACTGGTATCTGAATTGCTGGAGTTGGGCTTGGGCCAACAACCAAATTGAAGCAGAGTATCTTTGTAACAAACGTTTGGCTTCATGTTGTGTTCATGTCAAAAGAGTGATTTTACTAAGAAAGTGGATTTGCTGGATAAATGAATTCCAGAAAGGAAACAGGGGAGTTACAAGAGAATATAAAAAAATAGTATTGTGAGTATGATGCATTTGCTAAAATATACTCCCTCCATCAAAAAATAAACGTCCATTTTTTCAACTTTGAGGGACACTTTGAAAAGGTTGACTTTCAAGCCATTCAGTAGCAAATATCCATATTGCTATCCTTCTAATATACTTATAACATTGCAAGTAAAAACTGGAAATTGATTTTTTTTTTCTTTTTTTTTTAGGTGATTGTATTGATTTTCGTTAACTTGTGCAGTCATTTGGCACAGAAGGAGTATTAAAATTCATTGATTGGTCAGGGAATTCAGTATAAAGTTACTTCCTAGGAGACAGTTTTGGCTGAAATTCAAACAATCTTGAATGAGGATGTCTGGTACGGTCAGAGAACCTATAAGATGGCCGAGGAGTAAAAGCATGGAATAGGAAAAAGATGGTATTTTAGTTGACATGTAGAGCAAGAACTAGCGCAAAATAGATCTACATAGGCCTGAGAAGAGTAATATATTATCTTCAGAAAAATATTTAATAACTGAAAAAAAGAATAGAAATTGAGCCTCAGACAAGTGATTGACTTCAGACATATGTCGGTGAAAGGTAATCAGGGCCGTTCCTAGCATTTCGTAGGCCCGGGGCGAGACTAAATAATGGGCCCTAATGACTTTATATAGCTACACACATATCTATATATCATCAAAAATAGTATTATAGTATAACATGTTAATGTATATATGTTCATTAGTTGTTCAAACATTTATAACTTTATTCTATTTTTATTATTCGTTATATGTTTTCTCAGTTTAATCAATGAGAAAAAAATTAAACTAACATTTACAAATTGAGAATATGTGTGTAAATTAAATATGAAAATATTTATACTTGATATGGTAATGTTATAGATTTAAAAAATTACAATGGAATTTTAGAAAAATTACTTTATGTCTTCAAATTTTAAAGATATATACCGATTACGTAAGACGAAATTAAAAAAGAAGTACTATAACCATATGAAAACAATAAATATGAAACAGAGATCATGTATGACAAATTTATTTATTTTATTTGATCCAATGAAAGGGAAATCGAGAGAGATATTATGTAAAACTAAAATTTAAACTTGTAATTTATAAATTTATAGATAAATATAAATATAAATGCATTGGTTGGATTGTAGATAACATCAAATGCAAGGTTATAAGACCATAATCAATAATCTATAAATAGAAAAAATCTATAAAAAGATAAAAAAAAATTATGATTTTCTATGATTTGAATCTATGAGTTATATATAAATAAAATTATGATTCAAATTAAATATATTAGATCTTAAGATTTTGAACATTATAAACATACTCCCCCATCCCATAATAAATGTTACTCCCTCCGTCCCAAATTGTTTGTCCCACTTGACTTTTTTGTTGAACTTTGACCACAAATATATGACAATTTAATTATGTTTATGAAATTTTAAAAATTTCTATTGATTCACCATTAATAATATTATCAACAACTTTTAGAATTTCATGAACATAATTAAATTGTCATATATTTGTGGTCAAAGTTTAACAAAAAGTCAAATGAGACAAACATTTTGGGACGGAGGGAGTACTTCTTTCTCTTTTGGATTTCTCATAACAAATGTTATAATTTAAAAATAAAAACTTGATAGTAATAACTATTTATTCAATGAAATTTACTTGTCACACTCACAACAACAATTCAACTAGTATATACTACCCAACTTTTCTTTATTGCTTTACTTTTCATACTTACAACACATACTTCACTATTTACTGTATACTCCCTCCGTCCCAAAATGTTTGTCCCATTTAACTTTTTTGTTGAACTTTGACCACAAATATATGACAATTTAATTATGTTCATGAAATTCTAAAAATTCCTATTGATTCACCATTAATAATATTATCAACAACAACCTTTAGAATTTCATGAACATGATTAATCTCTCATAAATTTGTGGTCAAAGTTCAACAAAAAAATCAAATGGGACAAACATTTTGAGACGGAGGGAGTATTATACAGTATGTTATGAGACAGAGGGAGTAAATATTATACATATAGAATAACACAAATATTTAAAATTTAATCTTATAGTTTAGAGATAAAATACAAATAAAAATAAATTTATAAGACTTGTAAAGGTAACTTAGAATTTGGGCCTCAATTATTTGAGCTCAAACTTATTTCCTATTTAGCTATTGCTCACTTACAATCAAATCAACACATATATCATCAAATCAACACATTACTTATTAAATTATTTTGCAATACAAGTGTTATACACTATACTGGACATAAAATTTGGGCCCCTAGTTGGCGTGGACCCTGGGCGGTTGCCCATTCTAACCCACCCCTTGGGCCGGCCCTCGTAATGTCATGTTATCTTATGCAAAGCCACATTTTATCACGTATCCATGAGGGAACGAAGGATAATAAGTGAAATTTACTAGATAATAGTATTTCAATTTAGTATTAAATCCAGAGAGAGAGAGAGAGAGATAATCCCCATGAATCCTGACCTTCACAAAGTACTGATACATTCCTTGTGGACTTTCATGTACCCACTTCACCCTGAACCACATCGGAAAAACAAACGGAATGAGCTCTAAATAATGAAGTGAATATAGTGACGGTATCTTACATTATAACTCTAAAACAATCCTAATCTCTGCCAACTTTAAGGAGGAAACTGCGCCACATTAACGTAGAGTTCCTTCCATTCTCCCACAACAAATTGAGCAGAGTCGTATACTTGATGAACTAAACTATTCAAAGAGTCCAAAGGAATTACCCATCAAGTGGATTAACAACCCCAGGAAAGTAGTCTCCAAAGGCTAATTTATTGATCTTGTGCGTTATCTGCAAAATGCAAATCAAACAATATTTCATTTTTTTAGAAGTTAGAGAGGGAAAAGAAAGGGGTAAGCCTACAGATTTTGTTAGAAGAGATGGAACAATGGCCAAAATATTGAATGGTGCAAGAAACCTAATCTTCTTTACTAGTATAGATAGTATCTTACATTATAACTCTCCTCTTGAAAAACCAGCAAATCTTGCAGAATGTTTGACTGATGAAAGCTTTTACCAGGTGTAAAGTGGAAATTACCAGCCACTTTATTGACCTCTAGGGATCCATGGATGTTGCATCCTTCACCCTCTTCATCTTTAATCTTCTGGACGTAACCTTCTCGTTTGCACTGAGAGCCACAGAGACAGCATGTAACTTCCAAAAAGATCCAGAATCTAAGTACTTTGACATATATGTAAACATGTTAAAAGGCATTAAATTGTGCATGGGTTGGGTGAAAAATAAGAGTTGACCGCAGAACATGTGATGCAGGCAAAGATTAATGTTCTAGCACCAATCTATTTCGTTTAAAGAATAAGGCTTACTATCTTGAACCTACAAGTGAAAGAGAGAGGTGTATCACAAGATACCAGTAAGAGATTTTAAAGAACATTAAAGGCCATATCATCCAGTCATAGGTGGGGATGCAGGAAGTTAAGTATTTACTAAACTAGGCTTTGGTTCGCAAATAGTGGATGTTGACACCCCACCAACTATTCATATGCTTGAGATAACAAGTACTTTTAAAAATGTATGTTGAAATGAAAATGATCCATTGTGTTCATAGAAAAGAGGCATTACGAGGCAAGGCAAACTAAACCTTTTAAGCTTCTGGCTGAAATCCTCCATAGTACCTAGATCTCTAAGTGATTATCAGGAGCTGCTGTAGTTTCTTCTTGTTCAGTATATCTTATTTGATGCTTTTCGAGATCAATAATTCTAGGTCAGTCCAAAAACTATCACATAGAACGCCCGATAAAGTTCATTAAGTTCCTTTTAGTGGCCAAATAACTGTACCATGCTGGCAGAATACTCTGGATGAAATTGTTTTGACCATTCATATAAAAGCTACTTTCTGAGCCATAACTCAAGGGGACGTAAAGTTGTAGTGTGGAAGACATATACTTATATGACTGAACAGAGTCTGAGTCAGGAATATGTGATACTAAAAAATGTTGCAGCTCAACAGAAACTTTCCTTCATAGATATGTTAACAATGTACTCAACTTTATGCCTACCTGGTCAATTAATTCAGGATTTGTCATCCCCCAGCCCTTCCTTCGATATGCTTCACGAACTTCTTCACATGAATTACAGCAATCATCATCTGTCTGCAAAAGATAGAGATGCGTAAAGGAAAATCCAATAATAAGTAGTATTAAGAAATTTGAGGATGTTTGTTTTATATCTCCTTCAAACAGAAACCAGAAACATCACATAAACAAGAACAGAAAAACAAATACCAAGAAGCACATAATACTCCCCCATCTCATTTATATAGCCCATGATCCATCAGGTAAAAAGTTCACAGTAGTAGGATTCTTAATAAACTCCCCCAACAACCACTGTCTAATACTCCCTTCGCCCCCCCCCCCAAAAAAAAAAATGATAATAAATCCTTTTCTTATGTCCCAAGAAATGAGTTGCATTTATAAAAAGGGAGCTTTTTGTGTGATTTCATGAAGGTATAAGTAAGTAGAGATACATTCTTAAAAAGTGTTCAGTGTACAGGAAAATGGAGGCAATAAACCACCCATGTCAACCCCACTATCGGTTAGGGATGCCTATTTACAGAAGGATTCGCTGAATTTTGGAAGGGGAGAAAAAAATCTGGATTTTTTTAAAGTTTATTATTGAGTTGTGTGAAAACTCCACAACCGATTTGGGGTGCCTATTTACAGAAGGGTTTGCTGCCTTTGAAAGGGTGAGAAATTGCTGGAGATAATATCTTACAAACAGATTGTGTTTGATTTGTGTGAAATTATTCAACAACTTTTTGCCAAAAGTAGAAAGTTGAGAAGCAAATAGTAAAAGAATTGGAAAGAAAGAGTAATAAGAATTTTTACCGCCTCTGCACCAAAGCATGAGCCACAGTATGTCTCGTTATGCTCAAGTCTCCCACCATGTCGCTGCAAAGGCTTGTCAATCTGCATTGGATGAAGATATGTGAAAACCTCTAATAAGGTAGTATACAATAATTTCCAAGGAAAATGAGAGGAGATTCACAGCAAAATTTGTTATCAATTAATATGAAGCAATCATTTTTGTATATTAAGCATTAACCAAAATTAAAATCTAAAAAGCACATAACTTGCAAGACTCAGATACATTGACACAATATTTCTCCAAGAAGAGAAAAAAGAAAATAACACAACAGCACTGGAATCAGACAAGTATTATATTCTTTTAACAGCTAACATAATCAGCAGATAATGACATATCCTACAGTTTAGCAGTTGATTGACAACAGAATACCACAACAGAAGGCCAATCTGAAAGGAAGCAGAAGATATACTCATACAGCGGGGGGGTGAAATTGAATGCATAGAATCCTATCTAACTAACCTTTGGAGCACCAATACCGTCAGGCTTGGATTCAATTACATTACCATTAGAATCCAGTCTTTTCTTGATTATATCATGTCTCTGCAAGAACAGAAATTAACAGCGAGGGCATGAATATATGCTGGGGGCAAGGAAAAGAACAGAAGCAGTAAGCATGCCTCCACAAGCAAAGAACTGATCATAAAGGATAGTAGTACAACAAACTGGCCATACAATATCAAGATGTTGCTCTCCACTGATATCCATAGCATCAAGACTGAGTAACGAACAGGAAATAGCAGGAAAAGTGACATCAAACTGCATTTCAAAGAAAGAAACAGAGCTATTAATTTTCGGATAAAATCCATAATATTAACTGAATTGAAAGCTTGACATGCATAATCTAAAATATATAGAGAACATGTCAATAATAACATACAAGGTAAACAAATTCAAATTTAAACTAGAAAAGAAAGACTACTTTCTGCAATGTTACAAATCCCAAAAGCAATAAATAACCATGTCACTTATTTAACGGAGACCAATATTAGAAGTAAATCCATATGTCAAAGAAAAGTATCAATCATTACATTGATATGTAGCTTTGCCCCCCTTGAAGTGTCAACTACAAGCTTCGTTTCAGTAACTGTGTGGAGGTAGATCCCTGCAATGGAAATGGCACCAGAAGACTATGAATAAATATCATCAGCATCAAGCACTGGAAAATCTCAGCATTTAATAAATAGATATCAATGTAGTAGTTAAATTTCTGTACTACATCCAACAGAAATATACAAGTTCTGAAGTGAAACAATAGAAATTGGAGGTCACTAAATACAATGTAAAAGGTTGCAACATCAATTGGTAGTAAAACGTCTTTAGGTTAAGAAAAGTGGAATGTAAAAATGTCTTGTTGACAGAGAAAACAGCTAAAAGAACTTCAGACATATATAGACATGCCAAAGTGTTGTTACACAACCCTCAAACAATTAAGATATTGAAAAAACACGGCATGTAGAAAATAGAGGTTTCCCATGAGTATGTTATAACCTTCCAAGCAAAGGAAGTAGTATCTACGAGCATACATTACCCCTATACAAGAACACATTAGCTCACAAAGTCCATACTCAAAATATTGATCTCTGAAGCAGACACCTATTTGGACCTGTGGCTGCAGGAGATACTTGATAAAGAGGCTAGATATATGATACATAACTCAATTTTGGATACATGCACTAGATGGGGTTGCTCCCAAACTCATATTTTAACCTGCATCACTTAACAGCCAGAGTATTTCATCATGGAACTACAAACTGTTACCTCTCCCCTTTCAAAATCAAAATATGCGCGGACAAAATGCTATTACCACCTTTTTCTGTGCGACATGGTATCAAGTTCCTAGCAAGTCACATTGGTCTAATCTCAAGTATTATTACCAGGAGACCAACAGATAAGACTCAGCACCTGCAGCATGGTTTGCATATTACTGCTCTTGACCTGCCAAAAACCTCCTGACAGAAAGTCACAACTTTTCTGCCAAATAACGGATTCCTGTGCCCTTGAAGGTTTTGTAGAAAAACCCAAGATCCCTTATTTTCTTGTGAGTGGTACTAAGAGAGATTAGTTTCCATAACTGCCCTATTCCAGATATTGAGGTGGTCAAGCAAATTAATTTTTAAAATGTTATCCTCAATAGTAACGTCATGAGTTTAAACTTCAGTCTCATGAGAAATTACCATCCCACCAATCATGTAACTTAGCCTTTGATCGAACCCCCTGCAGGCTGCAGCCAAGTGAATACAGAACTCTCCATTGTAAGAAGAATATAGTATTCTGATTTTATGCAAAGCAAGCACCCAGAGAAACAAATTCCAGTGGCATTCTCAGTTTTGTGCTTTTCTTATCGGACAACCTATACAAACTTCTTTACTACCATTAGCTGCAAGTAAACCCCTTTACTGTACTAGCCATTATCTCAACTTCACCTTGCCAAATTACGTTAATTCTGCTTCGGTACTTAATGGTCAGGTAACTTTGGCTTTCCTGACAATTAAGGTTATCTCTTGTTACGGCAATCCTCGGTTCACTTAGTAAACCTCAAACCTAAATACATCAAGAATTTCAGCACGAAAAAGGTCAGAGCCTAGAAATGGTCAAAACCTTCAAATCAGGTTGACATGCAATATTACCATTCTCATTGAACAGGCCAACTCTAGTAGAAATCAGTAGCGTGCAGGTTAATCTGAAAAGGAACCTTTCAAACACTATGAAAATCACATCCAAGATCAGCTCAAGTACACATAACTTAATGGTTGTCTTTTTTACATCCATGTACAAGGTTCACAAACTAATGTGTAAAGAATGAACACGAGTTCTACCTATAAGAGCAATCACTCTCAGCATTGCAAGCAACTTCGCCTTAAAAAAGATGACCAAGATACAACCTTTCTCATTTTCTCAGTCATCATTACAATATACAACGTAGTTTATCCCCAAATCACACTCCACATTCCATCCATTACCAACACAAGCTAAAACTTGTGGACATCAAGCCTGCCAAGAACCCTCTCAATCATAAACATTTGAGGGTAAGTATAGCTTAAAGATATATATCCTTTAATGGAACAACAACAACAATTATAGTTTTTAACAAAATGATTGAGGCACAAAACAACAAATAAACAAACAAACATGCTTTATAAAGAAAGACATACTGTATCCCTAAAAACCAAAATTCATCAAATCCATTAATTAGAAAAGCAAATCATACATAAATATGTAGAAATAAAAGGGATTACCAAGCTCGGAGAAGAAGAGAAGGAGCATGGCGATGGATGAAACGACGGTGATGACGCCGCCGGAAAGTGTACGGCTGTAAAAATCTTCATTGATTTTAGGATAAGCATCCAAATTCCTAACCTTACTGAATACTTGATCCATCCCAACTTTTCTAATAAACCCCCAATCAATTAAATCCCCAAAGTTTTCGCTGTCAGTTGTGATCCAGATAATTCATCTGCATTAAAAGTCTTTGTGAGAGTGGAGAAATGATGGACGGCGCCGGAGAAGAAAACGAAGGCTAGCTCAGATGAGCTGCCGCCTTTCTTTGCATAATTAATAAAGGTGAAGGCTTTGATGTGAACGCCGGCCTGATTCGGGTCGACAAATTGGAAAGGGATGGAGTAAGTAATAAACCCTTTTTATTTTCTTTTGACTAAATTTGTGATAATTGGGTCGATTTGGTGATTCTCCTATTTCTCGATAAATTGATGATTTCAACTGATTTTTAGGTAATATTTACATTAGTAGAAAAATTGCCAATCGATCAATGTGTGACGTTCTTTTTTGTGATTTGTATTAAAATAGAATAAGTCCGTGTTCGAGGACACGTTATTTTTTATTTTTTATTTTTTTTTAATTAAGTCCGTGTTCGAGGACATTTTTTTTTTTTTAATTAAATTTTTTTTAAGGACAAAATGGAAAAGGGACAAATATATGAGAGCAAAATGGGAATTTCTGGCACTCTTTGTTCAAGAACTGTAGCAAGTACAAGCTCTAATTTATACTATAGATAATACATTATATTTTATAGTATTTAAAAACGTTATGTATTTTTTTTAAATATTGTCAAATAATGCTAAAAATATATCAAATAATATCATGTAATTTCATGATTTGTATCAAATAATGCAACAATTTTGGTAATTTTTGCGTTATGTCTTTTTTTAAATATTGTCAAATAATGCAAAAAATATATCAAATAATATCATGTAATTTCATGATTTGTATCAAATAATGCAACAATTTTGGCAATTTTTGCATTATTTGATAATATTTTGAAAAGTACATAGCATATTTTAAATACTAATAAATATATTGCATTATTTGATATAAATAAATAAAATTAGTTGCCAAAAACTCGTAAAAAACGCATTTTTTGTTAACTTAACAAAAAAACGTGTTTTAAAAAAGGGGCGGCTCATTCTCTCTCTCTCTCTCTCCTCTCTCTCTCTTGCCGTAAATCACAGAGGCCGCTTCTCAATCTTCTTCTTCAACCAATCGTTTCTCGCCGGCGACACCTTCTCCCCTGTGTTAAAATCAGTGTGCCGGCGGCCCACTACTCTCTCCCACTTCCTCACCAATTTCCTCTCACTAAACCCACCGTCTCCCTCAACCACTGCCGGCCAACACAATCGGTTTTCCTCACCAAATCTCTTTCGCCGGTGACCCAAGCCTCATTTCTCTCTCCAGGAATCACCTTCCTCATCTTCTTATCTACCTCAATTGACGCCGCCTCCAACAACACCAAGCTCTCCCTCCGTCGTCTTCAACAACCGTTTCCACCGGGTCCTCTTCCTCTACCCAAAACCACCGCACTCCAACAGCGATCGGTATCACTCATTACCTCTCTAATCGGCCAGCAATTCGGCCCCTCTCTCATCTTCGTCTTCTTCGAGCTCTACCCAAAGCGGCGCCGTCCCGCCAACACCGTGTTGTGATTTAATGAGTACCAGTGTTGTGATTTAATGAGTACCAGTGTTGTGATTTAATGAGTACCAGTTTGTGATTTAATGAGTACCAGTTTGTGATTGGATTTGCATTTGTTTGGTTTTTGTTTGGGAATTTGAATCAGACAGTTCATGTATTTTTCAATGCCAGTTCATATAATTTTGAATGCCAGTTTATAAGTATTTGAGTACCAGTTTGAGAATTTGATGCATTGGTGGACTGGGTAATTAGATGCCAGTGTATGTGTTTTGGAGTGCCGGTCCATGTATTTTGGAGTGCCAGTTAGTGTATAATAGAGTGCCAGTAAGTGTGTAACTGAGTGTCAATGTATTTTTTGAATGCCAGTTCTTGTAATTTTGAATGCCAGTCCATGTTTTTTTGAATGCCAGTTCATGTTTTTTTGAATATCAGCAAAAATAATTATCAGTGTTTTTGAATGCCAGTATATGCATTTTTGAGTGCCAGTAAATGTGTTTTCAAATGCCAGTCCATGTATTTTTGAATGCCAGTGCTTGTATTTTTGAGAGCCAAAGAAAATATTAGTGTAACAAAGTGCCAGTGTTAGTGTAACAGAGTGCCGGTGTGAAGAGTGCCGATTCATGTATTTAAAAGTGCCGTGTAAAAGTGCCGTTTATGTTTACAAAATGCCAGTATGAAATCACTGGTCATTTGTAATATTAACACTGGCATTTATCATGGTTGCCAGTAATTACAAAAATGCCACCGTTTATTTTGAACATGGTTGCCAGTAATTACAAAATTGCCACCGTTTATTTTGAACAGCGCTTTGAAAAACACGTTTTTTCTTATCTTAAGAAAAAACTAATTTTTTATAAGACCAACTCAAATTAGTTACATACATCACTAATTTGCCCGTAAAATCTACATAATACATAAGGTAAGGTAAGTATTTTGCACCTAACAAAATTCTATTAGAACTCATACTTTTTCCGTCTCATTTCATTTTAATGATCAATTTGATTATAATTTGACCAAAAATTTAAATAATTGATAATGTCAAAAACGTTTGAATCAGCCCAAATTCAGCGATAGGTTGTATCCTGAATGATTGAATAGCTTGAAAAAGATGAACAAAAACGTAAACTTAGTCGGGGCTTCACCAGCGAAGGCCCTCCGACATGAGAGTAAGTATTTGTGTTTAGAGAGAGAAATCAATTGACAAAAGTTCAGAGTCAAAAGATGTATTACCCAAATAGTGTGAATTATGGCTTGCATATATAGGCATAACATTGTATAATCCATGTTGGATAGAAATGCATGATTTTACTCAAAGGAGGATTATAATTGTACGATCCTTGTTGGATAAGAAAACATATGAGATAAGGTTATAATCCTAGGGGAATTATAATTGTTCACAGTCCTTTTTTTAGTAGGATTAATAAATAACAATCAACACGTGTGCCTGAGGTATGCTATTCGTCGTACCAAGCCTGATCGGCTTGGGTTGATGCCGATGAAGTGGAGAGTAAGGATAAGTAAGTCCATTTTCTTATATTATATGGAGACCGAGGAAGGGCTCCTCGTCTTTGAAGGGAGGCCTTGCTCGGTCTTGGGAGATGCCTTGCTCGGCATTGATGATTATGCCTCATCGGCTTTCAGTTTTGTTGGGCCTTAGTCATTATACGCTCTTCTATGTCTAGGTCAACATAGTGAAAATGACGAGAAAGCATGACGAGCAAATGTATGGAAAGCCCACTTCCTTTGCCGTAATTGAGAGTTGTATGGATTATATTTTGGGCCCAATACATTGGGCCTTGCCCGACCATGGATCCACGTTCGTACCTAGGTTTATACCGTTCAATGACCCCTGACTTCCTAGCTCGGCTATGACGAGAAGGAAGTGATGCTATACCTCGGCTTAAATGAATATGAACGGATGTACATGTATCATGAGACGCTTCATTTTCCGCCGGTTCAAGCCGTACAATGATGGGGGCGTCTGTCAATGTCTGACATTCGCCTTGGGAAACCACGCATGCATTTAATGCAATGGGAAGGACGGTGTACCTTTACCCCTTTTTGACCCACACTCGTTTTTGTATTTGGGTATATAAGCCTAAATCCCTTACAATTTCAATCTTTTATCACCCTTAATCCTTGAGAGAGAATTAGCAAGCTTGAAATCCACAAGGCTGTTCTTGATTTCTTGATTCCGTTGTCCAGATTCGTGCCTTTGTACTCGATTATATCCGTGATTTCTTCATCAATCAACCGTTTAAGGTATAATTTATTCCTTTCCTTTTATTTTCTGCATTTGTACTTCATAATTTCTATTTTTTTTTTGCGTTCGTTCTTGGTGGGTTTATTCAAAACCGTCATTGTTGTTCTTGAAGCTTTTCTTGAGCAATCTGTGTCTCTTTCGTATTTAGAGATGGCAAGAACATGGAGGAGCAACCCGAATGCCCTTTACGGTTACCATATCCAAAACCTTAGGATCTACCAAAGGACCGACGGGCCATGGCTGATGCTAAGTCTGGCAGAGATAGGGGAAATTTTGACGAGGTATCAAAGCCCTAGAACCGACGTCGGTTACCCTAGCCGGTTTAGGATAGACCGGGTTAATGTTGATTCACCCAATATCGTCGTGATCCATGGCTTTACTGAGATCCTTGATCAAATCAACTTGTACTATCTGAAATCCGACTACCTGGAGCGACTTCCATTGTTGGGTAAGGTTCCCTCCTCGGTTTTAGTTTGTAGGACGAGGAGGGATGCTCTTCCTCTTCCTCGTCTTCCATATGCCTTGGCCAAATAATGACCCTGAATTCTTTTGTTTGTGCAGCTATAACGGGATGAGGAAGTGGAGTCTCTCGTGTATCCGGTCCCTCGACTTTGGGGAGAATCGTGGACGCATTCCCAGAGGGAGCTGGTGCTGGAGGTCGTGGAGGAGGCCGAGGTAGATCTGGCCGAGGTAGGGTTTATACACCTAGGCCCAAACCTATTAAGGCCAGTGAGCCCATGCTAGAGGAACTTTACTCCAAGTATGGGGCGTCGAGGGAGGAGTACCGCTTTAGTTATCTCCCCGGCATGCCTCTTAAGGACCAGGAGGCCATGAAGGACTTTATGTATTTCTTGAACCATGTCCATTTTTTCTTTAAACAATTCCAACTTGGTCTTCGTCTCCCTTTAGATCCATTCATGAATGAGTTTCTTGAGGATATGCAAGTCGTCCCGACTATGCTTGGTGCCAACGTCGTGAGGTTCCTTACCGGCTTCATTGTTCTCTACCGTAGCTTAGGTTTCGAACCTTATCAGTCTGCCTTCCACCACTTCTTCACCATTAGTTATAAAAGTGATTCGAGATTGGTAGTGATAAGAAGTGAAATCAACCCAAGCTTATCTATCCCATGTCCAGCAAAGTGTCGGGGTGGAACAATCATGTGATCATGGTAGAGAGACGACAAGGCTGGGAATTCGCCTCTCCCTCTAAATATCCTTATATGCCCGAGAAAGTGTGGCGGCCAGAGTGGAGTGGACATTTGATTGAAGGCTAAGGCAGTTTGCCGAGGTGGGCACTTTGTGCTGGTCAACCTTGGAAACTGACCATAGGTATTATGTACAGACTGGCGTAATGCCTGCTCCCTTAGACGGTTTAGTGCTCTTGGCCCCCCGTGACTAGGGGGAATAGATATCCCAATTGGAGGGTACATCCCGACCTAGTCTTCTATGACGAGTATGATGTGTGCAAGCTCAACGAAAATCGGTGCTTGACCGTTGATGATTTGCCTGTCTGTAATGTTTCTTTTCCTTCGCGTCTTTTAACTTGCTATATTGTCTTCTCGGCTTTGCCGATTGGTCTTTCTTGTCTTTTCCAGATTTAACTGAGAAGCAAATCAAACAAATGGAGGAGGAGCATGTTGATCCCAATCAATTGGCCAAGTTGAAGAGGATGACTTCATATTCCTAGGCCAAAAATAAGTGGCAGTCAGATGCCACAGAGAGGCAGGCCATCTTGGCCTCTAAAGAAGCTGTTAAGCCGGTGGGGGAGTAGAGGTGGTCATTTTGCGAACCGGACCGGCTAACCGATCGATTTTGAACCGATCAAAATTGTGAAAAACCGGTCAAAGCGGTTGAACCGGACCGGCTTAACCGAAACCGAATTTTTGGCGGTTCAATTACGGTTGGGAGGTAAGGGAAATCGGTCCAACCGCCTGTCAAAACCGACGGTTAAACCTCCGGTTGAACCGACAATTGAACCGACAATATTCAAATTTCAAACGATCATATGACCGTTGGGCCTGCGTGCATGTGCCGCTGACACCACTGTGCGCCTGTCCCCCCCCCCTCCTTTCCAGTTAGTTAGTATTAGTAACGAATTTAACCAAAAAAAAAATTAACTAATTAAAACTAACTATAAATATCACCTCCCTCCTCCCATTTTATTTTTCACATTATTTCTCTCTACTCTTTCTCTTCTACTCTCTTCTACTCTCAAATATTCACATATTCTCTTACTCTCATCCAATTTCCAGTTAAATATTACCTCATTTTCAGTTAGTTTTCTAACAAAATTAGTGTTTTTCTTCATTTTCATTCATTTTAAGCTAGATTTCATTTTCAATCTTCATTTTTTCTAACCCAAATGGCTTCAAACCAAAGAAGAAGCAATTTAGGCAAGGAACATGTTGGTTCTTCCTCTCCCAATGATGATTTTGATTATCAAAATCAAAATACCCAACAAAGTGAGGAAGAAGAAGTTGTTGAAATTGAAAGTGGTGGTAATAGGAGGGGTAGGGGGCCGAGCTAGGGGAGGTGGTCGGGGTTGGGTACAACGTTAACCGCCTCAATCTCCTAGAGAAAGAGAGCCGCAATCCGATACTTTCGCGATCCATTTCACAAAAAAAAAATACTCCCGAAGATGACTATAATCTTAAAGCACATTGCAACTATTGTTCCTACTCATTCAAAAGAGGCGGAGGGTATGAGACGCTCAACGGGCATACCACGTCAAAACATCCCAAAAAACTTGGCATTTTCACTAATCAAACTCAATTACAATATCAACATAGTTCGGGTTCGGGTGCACAAGGTTCGTCTTCCCCTTCCTTCCTTTTTAAATTTGATAAGTGGGTTTATAGGGATGAACTAGCCAAATTAGTTTGCATTAAAGGTCTTCTTTTTAATTTTGCGGATGATGATTATTATGGAAATTTTGTTCGACTTTCTTTAAATCTCGCCGCCACGAGAGTACCACATACGAATCTCGTACGTGATATTACTAGAGTGGTGAAAAGATATAAAAAAGATTTAATTGGTGTTTTATCAAATTTAGAAAACAAAGTTTCAATTTGTGCCGATGGTTTGAGTGATCATTGGCAAAGAAATACTTATTTGGGTGTTACTTGCCATTGGATAGATAATTCATGGACTATTCAAAAAAGATTAATTGCTTATAAAGATTTTGCGCCACCGCATTCCGTGGAAAATATTTGTGCAAAATTGCTTGAGATTTTTGTTGAGTATGGTATTTTGAATAAAATATTTACTATTTCATTTGACAACGCAAGTGCTAATACGGCTAGTTTACCCGAATTAATTACCGTTTGTCAACCCTCACTTGGTGGTAAGTTTTTTCATATTAGATGTTTATGTCATATTATTAACTTATGTGTTAGAGATGGTTTGAAAGCATTAGATCTTTATGTTAAGCCAGTTAGATAATATATTCAATTTATTTCTAAAAAAATATAATACAAAAAATTGATTAAATTTTTAAGAAGTAAAAGTGTGGCGGACAAATATTTTACTTACGATGTTCCAACTAAGTGGAATTTCACCTACAAAATGTTAATCGATGGTTTTGCTTATAAAGATCTCCTAATTATGCAATTTTTTATGTCAATTGGCTATAATGAACCTCCACTTGCTTATCAATGGAATACATGCACTAATTTATGTGAATTGTTAAAGATTTTCAATACCGCTACTTTGGCTTTTTCGGAAGTTTATTATCCAACTTCCGTTTTGGGGTTTAAGCATTGTGTTGCAATTGTTACTAGTTTTGAAAATTTAAGACAATGCCCTGTTTTAAAAGATTGCATTGTTTTCATGAGAGAAAAGTGGCTTAAATATTTTGACACTATTTCGTCTCTCTTTTTTGTTGCAAAGTTATTAGATCCCCGAGTTAAATTGGATTATTTAGAGTGCATTGTAGCTTATTTTTATTTGAAGTTATATCCCGATGGTGACGGTGATAATGAACTTTCGTTAATTATTGTTCAAAAAACAAAATATGATTTGGTGAACCTTTTTAATGAGTATAATGGCTTATATAAAAACACTTCTCAAAGTCAACAACACGCAGATGCTTCCTCTATTTCTCAACAAAGTTCTTCTAGTGTGGATCCATATAGTTTTTTGCAAATTTATATAGTAAAAAACGTGGTCCTTCTCGAGGTTCATCTTCATCATCATCAAACATTCCAGTGGAGTTAGAAACATATTTCACTACCAACTTTGAATTAAATCAAGACTCAAATTCAAATGAATTTAATGTTTTACAATGGTGGTCAAGAAGGAAATAAATTTATCCTGTACTTTCAATAGTTGCAAAAGAAGTCTTAGCCTCTCCCGCTTCAACGGTAGCGGTAGAATCGGCATTTAGCGTTGGAGGAAATGTTTTGAATGAAAGACGTTCCCAACTAACTAATGAAAAATTGGAACATCAACTCTTACTTAGCGATTGGGTTAGAGCGGAAAAAAAAAACAACAAGACTTGCCTTATGAAGATGATCGTTTATTATCGGATTCAAAATATCAATACGATGTCGAGGACTCCACGAAAAGTAGTGATGATTGATGAATGGATGATGTTTTAGATTAATTTAGACTTTGGATTAGGTTTATTTTTATTCAATTGTAATAGTTAGATTGAGATAAAGGCTCCTAAATGTCCCTCCTTATTTTATAAAAGTTGTCCCCCTCTTTGTAATTTTATTTTAATTAATAAAATTTAAGAGTACCGTCCCTTTTTTTTATATATATACTTTCGTTTCTTTTTAAAAAGTTAAGTTTTATTTCTTTCAAAATTCATAACTTTTTTTATATAACTTTTTGCAAAAAAATTTCAGGACTAACCAACATCTAAAATAGTCTTCTTTATCCAATTTTTTTAAATGTTAATATACAGTATAGAACTTAACAGAAATTGTTAAAAAGTTAACTGTTTTTTCAAAAAAAATGTTAAAAAGTTAACTTTTTTATTAAAAAATTGTTAGAAAATTATCTTTTTTCGCAACTGTTTTTAATTCTGTTAAAATTTCTTTTAAAAACCTAATTTGAAAAAAAAAGTTTAGTTAAGTTTTATTTCTTACAAAATTCATAACTTTTTTATATAAAAAAATTGAAAAAAAAATTAAAATATATTATAGAACTTAACAGAAACTGTTAAAAATTTAACTGTTTTTTCAAAAAAAAATGTTAAAAAAGTTAACTTTTTTATTCAAAAACTGTTAGAAAATTAACTTTTTTCGTAAAAATTTCTTTTAAAACGCTAATTTGAAAAAAAAAAGAAGAGGTTAACCGGATAAACCGGTCTAACCGAAAAACCGTAAAATGGGAACCGGATAAGGCGGTTAACCGGTTCGGTTTCGATTTTGATTTTTCAAGGTTTAAACCGCTGGTTTGGTAACCGTAAACCGCCGGTTAACCGAACCGGCCACATCTAGGGGGAGCTGAGGATTCCACTGAAGAGACCGAGGAGGGCCAGGCAATCCAGGCCGGGGAGGGACAGACGTCCCATGCACCCAATGCTCAGGCCGAGGAGGCACTTATGCAGACCGGCCAAACTGAAGCCGACGGGGCAGATGCTGGGGATAGGGCTCCAACCCCAAAGAGGCCAAGGGTTGAGACCGAGGTAGCAGGCTCCTCAAAAAGGCCTTGCATTGAATCTTCCTCCACCTCCCTTACTGCTCAGCATATAAAAAATTATGCTGAGGCCGAGCACTTTGTGAGTGATGCTCGATAAGCCCCCCCTCTTAGAGGCCTTGATCTGGCTGCCCGTAAGGGTCCCCACCTGAGGGTAGGCCGTGCTATTCTTCATCGTTCTTTTAATGAGGAGTACTTGGAGAAGATGATCGCGGCCAAGCCGTCCATGGATCATTTGGTGAACAGGAAGGGTCTCCTTCTAAGCGAGGTAGCCTTGTCAAATTTCTTTATTCTTTGCTCGGGTTTTCACATTTGTACTTTTTCTAACCATTTTTCTTTTCTTATGTGCAGTTTGCCCCTATCACGGCCTATGAGGCCATCAAATTCAAGGCTACTGAAGTCCACGGCCAAAAACTTAAAAAGCAGGCCGAGAAGTACAAGGCCGATCTGAAGAGAGTCGTGGAGCTTATGAAGAGCCTCCGTGTTGATGTTGATGCCTGAATGTACGCTCGCCGAAAAATAAAATATTTTTGAAAGTCGCCACGCCGTTTTAAAGGAAACATTGAAAAACTTTTTTGAAAAGAGAATTTGGGTTCGGGGGTCAAGTTACGTGTTGGGAAGAACCGAGAGTTCACCCAACACGCCTCGTTCGTAGACGGGTCTTTCTATGTTCAACATTCAAAACATTCAAATGCGTGTGCGAATTGTGTGTGTCAAAATATGTAATGAAATGCACATTAATGCTTTGTTTTATTGCTCAACTGAAGAAATTACATCTTGTGAACCATTTATCATGGGAGGCCACATCCCAATTACAAGGAGGATGAACAGATTACAACTGAAATGAGCCTTCTGCCAGGGGCTACTTGTGTCGCGTGACACAGGACACCACATGTCCAATTGTGTCGCGTGACACTACTAGCCACCTTATAGAGATTTTACAAATCTCAAAATACAGAACACAATCACTTCAAATGAGTGTGAATATTGAGGATCCACACTCTATTTTGAGTGACAAGTGAACCAGATAAACAAATTACAACTGAGATGATGAACCAGATAAAAAAATTACAACTGAACTGATGGTCTCTGCAGAGTGGCTACTTGTGTCGCGTGACACAGGACTCCACATGTCCAGTTGTGTCGCATGATACAGTTTACCAATCTGCAGGAACCTTACAATTTTAAATCAGAAACAACAGAGATCGATTCAGATCCAATCACAAAACCAAATCAACTCAGAATACCACAAATTAGCAACGAATTGACCAAGGGGATGTGGATATGGGAGGATCCACACTCCCTTAATGAGCAAGCAAAAAATATGATAAGATCACACCATGAACAATGAAATTATACTAAGCAAGTTGAATAAAACAGAGAGATGGCGATTGCCGCTTGATAATCAGAGCGGATGGAGCTTGATTACCAAGTGGATGAATAGAGATTGTAATGAACAAGCAAAATGGCAAATATGAGAGAGAGGAGGGAATTGTTACCCTTGTAGTGTCCACAATCTCTACACCAAGTTAGGTGTAGAGACCTTCGATTCAGCTGCTGGAATGGGGATCCAAACACAGATGGAGTGTTGGATTGAGAGTTCCAAGGTGGATGTGAAGTATGAAGGTAGATGGGTGAATTGGATGAGAGAGAGGGATTGAATTGAGAGGATTGGTGTGTGTGGTGTGTGTTTTAGGAAAGAGAGGCATTTCTGGGCATATTTTGGCAGAGTGACTTTAGGGAGCTGAAAAGGGGTCCCGAAATGAAAGGGGGAGGGTCCAATTTATAGGCTGCTGGTGAGGGCCACTTGTGTCGCACGACCTTCTGCTTCAACTTTCCGTGGCTCATTGTGTCGCGTGACACAACATGCCACTAACCGTTTTCAGCGCCAACAACCTGCTTCTGGAACATTCTGAGATAATTCCTTAATGGTCCAAAGCAATTAATTCCCTGTAGGTCCTTCTGTACATTAAAAATGACTTAAAAGCACTTCCTTCGCAAAAACTTATAAAAAGTTTCCGGAAGTCTCGGAATGGATCGAGAATTTACCAAAATGCCCCTAATGCAATTTTATCATATTAAAATGCACCTATAAAGGGTCGCGAATTGGATTGGCGTACTCACAGAGCCCCTCGGCAACGTCACTTATGGAAGAAGTGAGGTTGTCGATAAAAAGGACCCAATCCCAATGAGCGGCTGGGGGATATGGCAGATGGAGGAAAATGATTGATGTGATCGGATGGCTGGACTTTTTTTTTGGAGAAAGGATTCCTACGTATTCCAGGTGGGAATCAAGCCGGTCGTAGTTCGAGGGAGTTACTATTGGGTGAAGGAAGCCAGGGCAAAAGGGTAGAAATATGCGTTCATACCTTTGCTGTGCTTACCTGTAGCTGCCGGAAGGATTAAGGCTATGACTGATGATGATTGACCGTCCAACACGGGAATTTGATGATGATTTTACGTCCAACACAGGCATTTTTATGATGACCTTCTGTCCAACACGGGGTATTGATGAAGACTCTTCCGTCCAACACGGGATATTGAGGATGATCTTCCGTCCAACACGGGCATTTGGTGATGATCTTCCGTCCAACATGGGAATTTTGATGATGATTCTTCCATCCAACACGGGAATCTGATGATAAGCCTCCGTCCAACACGGGAATCTGATAATAAGCCTCCATCCAACACGGGAATTGGTGATAAGCATCCGTCCAACACGGGAATCTGATAATAAGCCTCCGTCCAACACGGGAATTGGTGATAAGCATCCGTCCAACACGGGAATTGGTGATAAGCATCCGTCTAACAGGGGAATTGATGATAAGCATCCGTCCAACACGGGAATTGATGATAAGCATCCGTCCAATACGGGAATTGATGATAAACATCCATCCAACACGGGAATTGATGATAAGCATCCGTCCAACACGGGAATTTGGTGATAAGCATCCGTTCAACACGGGAATTTGATGATAGGCATCCGTCCAACACGACAATCTGATGATAAGCCTCCGTCCAACACGGGAATTTGATGATAGGCATCCATCCAACACGGGAAACTGATGATAAGCCTCCGTCCAACACGGGAATTTGATGATATCCGTCTAACACGGGAATTGATGATAAGCATCCGTCCAACATGGGAATTGATGATAAGCATTCGCCCAACACGGGAATTTGATGATAGGAATCCGTCCAACACGGGAATTTGATGATAAGCATCCGTCCAACACGGAAATTTGATGATAAGCATCCATCCAACACGGGAATTGATGATAAGAATCCGTCCAACACGGGAATTGATGATAAGCATCCGTCCAACACGGGAATTTGATGATAAGCATCCGTCCAACACGGGATTTGATGATAAGCATCCGTCCAATACGGGAATTGATGATAAGCATCCGTCCAACACGGGGATTGATGATAAGCATCCGTCCAACACGGGAATTGATGATAAGCATCCGTCCAACACGGGAATTGATGATAAGCATCCGTCCAACACGGGAATTTGATGATAAGCATCCGTCCAACACGGGAATTGATGATAAGCATCCGTCCAACACTGGAATTGATGATAAGCCTCCATCCAACATGGGAATTGATGATAAGCCTCCGTCCAATACGGGAATTTGATGATAGGCATCCGTCCAACACGGGAATCTGATGATAAGCCTCCGTCCAACACGGGAATTTGATGATAAGCCTCCGTCCAACACGGGAATTGATGATAAGCCTCCGTCCAACACGGGAATTGATGATAAGCATCCGTCCAACACGGGAATTGATGATAAGCCTCCGTCCAACACGGGAATTTAATGATAGGCATCCATCCAACACGGTAATTTGATGATAGGCATCCGTCCAACACGGGAATCAATGATAAGCCTCCGTCCAACACAGGATTTCAGTGATGATATTTCGTCCAACACGGGCTCTTGATGATCTTTCGTCCGACACGGGCTCTTGATGATCTTTCGTCCAACACGAGATTTGATGATAAGCCTCCGTCCAACACGGGAATTGATGTTAAGCCTCCGTCCAACACGGGATTTTGGTGAGTTGTCATGCCAGATGAACTTTATTGATGATTCAGCCTAGCGGAACTGGCTTTGACGTCGCTGAGACTGATGAGCATTATTGCTTGGAGATTGAGGCAAGCTCTCTTTTAGACGATGCTGATGCATCCGAAGATGATAGAGGTAGAAAGTGCCACTTGCAAGGTTTGAACTCTTTGTCCAGATTGTGATTTGAGGGGCAATCCCCATGATCAGATTATGATCACTTGATTATTGTACCCTGTGGGGGGAAACACATAACACTCTAGGCACTTTGCATTTATTTGAACACAACTATTGTTAAATTTATGCATTATTAGCTTTTATTGCACGAGTCCACTTCGGCTAGGGATGAAAATTGAGTGAGGATTTTGTATGGCTTTGACGAGCTAATCTGTATGTAGCAAATGATGGATTGTATATTGAATATGGTGTATATATGATTATGAATGGGTTATTTATATGTAGAGATGTATGTGGTGAAGTGAACCCTCTCCCATGAGGTGGGGAAATGTATGAGTGATGATTGAGGAATGTATGGATGACAAGGTGCAGACTAGGCAAGTCGGGGCGTACCCTGCGAGTACATATTGCAGCAGATTGATTCGTTGCTAATAAGAACGATGTGTGTCGAGCGCCCGAGACGACAAGCAGCAGAGGAAGTGCAGAGAATGCCTTGGTTTTGGAGAGATGACTAGGCGAAGACCCAGTTGATAATGTAAAGCAAACCCGAAGGGAATCTGGTAAGGAGAGCATGAGAGAACAGCTTAACAAAGCTCCAGCTTGAAGATATTTAATGCAGCTTTATTGTAGATAGAGTCATCTCTGTGGCCAAGGAGGCAACCCATCATTCCAGACCTTAGTCAATCAGCCAGTGGATAAGACTCGGAAATGCTTACGTGCAGGGGCGCATCTTTCGAAAGGTGGGAATGAATCCCGATTTTGTGACACACTCGCTTTTGGGTTTGACTCTTTTGGGAGAGTATAAGCGTCACAAGGTGTGGAAAAGTGTATGGAAGCCCCTGCTGATAGAAAGACAGTGTTTGGCTCTATTTTCCTATGATGTAGAAAGCAAAGACTTATCGAGACATTTGAAAACTTGTCTTATTCATGATGATCACAAGGCTGCTTAAAACCATTTATTGATGTTCGTGTTATTCATCCACTAATCATGATATGAACAAATATTTCAATTAATCATGAGGAGAAAGCCAACTGATATCGAGAATCAAATTAGGAAAGATGGAAAGTGTATAGGAACGGTTCTTGATGAGACCGGATTTTATGAGATTTGTTTGTGATTTCGACCGGACCAATTATGGTTGCCTACGTTCCCCTCCTTGGGAGGAGCTCAGGTCGCCGTAGTTCGGGCTTGTCCCGATCGAAAAGAGAAGGAATGTGAAAATCCGAGATTTTGAGGACCTTTAAGGATTTTTTTTTCTGAGAATCAGAGCATTGAAGAACATGTCTCCTTAGGGTGTCAATGAAAAACACGGATGTGGAGCCCCATGAGGCATTCACGGGAAGTGTTTGCGGAGAAGAAGTGACATATGCTCACACGGAATGTCAAACGAATTGGATTTAAATTTGCATAATCTTTGATTGATGATCTTGAACCGAGATGGATTAGATTCCAACTTAAACAAGCAACGAAGCATTAATTTGATTTATATCTCGAAGATATTAGAGTGAAACTGCTATCCTGTAGGAACTGTAGCTGGGTTTTAAGGATTCGATCGGCCATCAGGTGATTTGGAACATCATGACATCTTAAGATGAGAGGTCGGCCAGGCCTTTTACTGACTGAACCTCTAAAGATGAGAGGTTGGCTTTTAGGGATGTGTTTGGAATTTCTATGGCTAGGATATTGTGATTGCATCTTCAATGCCTCTAAGAATGAGAGGTTAGACTTGGCTTTGGCCAAAGGCAAAGGCAGTGGTAATGGGAATATCCTCTAAAAATGAGAGGACAGCTTGGGATTGGTTCGTGGATGCTAATGAGAGGAAGTCCATGCTATCGAGAGCTTTTGTGAACTTGTGAGAATTCCGGCTCCTTTTGAACATTGGAGAGCTTTTTGAGAAATCGGGGACTTTTGCTGAATTGTGAGGATCGAAAGTCTTTCTTTTGAAAAGCCTCTTGAGAAGTTGAGAATTCTTGCTAAATTGTGAGGATCTAAAGTCCTTCTTTTGATAACTTGGAAGGCCTCTTGAGAAGTTGAGGATTATCTTTGTCCTTCCTTCATGACTTGAGTATTTTGTGCATCGCCGACTCTCGAAGCTAACTTCTTGGCATTGCTTGGACTTCTCTTAGCACAGAGTAAAGATGATGGCTAAACGGGGTTTCAAAACACGCCGATCTTGAAAAGAAAGGATATTGTTTAGTGAGGGTGAGGTAACGGCTTCCCTAGGGTGAAAGGCTTCAACCTCAATCCCTACCAGATGATCTAAACGAGATTAAGTCTTCATTGCTTGCTTAAGCTTACTGAGGAAGATTCATGCAAATTCATTGAGCAATGGAAAGCTGAGTAAGATGAAAGAGATGTGAGCATATGAGATGCAAAATGGGGAATTGATAAGCCCCAATTTGATAAAAATATCAGTTGATTTTCTCACTCCGATTAACTTAAATATTAGTCATTTCAATGCATTAGTGATTGAGCAGCACAAGTGATCATTTAGAATAAAACCATTTCAATCAAGTGTAACGTGGGTGTGCAAGTGATGCCTCGAGTCTAGCAAGAAAAGAAACAAAGATTTTTATTACTGCAAAGCAAAAACTGGTCCAACTTGGACTCGACAAACTCATGACAACGTAAAGGACACTCTAGAACCTATGACGCTGACTGACTGACTTCTCCGTCTTCAGATGGGAGAGTCTCCGGGCTTCTGCTGATATCACGGACGAGGATTGGTGACAACATTGGGGCGAGCCTTCTCAACTTTGCCCTCATCAATAAGCTTTTGGATGAGCACTTTCAGGGGAGTGCAATCATTGGTGTCATGGCTGGGATACTGATGGTATTGGCAGTACTTGCTATGATCTAAATCTGGGTTGGTTTTGACAGGGTTGTAATTCTCGAGGGGTTTGATCATCCCAGTCTTAACCAAGCCAATAAATGCCTCCTCAGTAGTCATACCCAGATCATCGTACTTCATCCTTTGACGGAATCTCCCGCTGCTTTGACCAGTGCTTCCTCCCTGAAGGTTGTTGATACTATTGCCTTTTGGGACCAGGGAAACTGGATTGACCATCTTGGAACTACAACCACTAACATTACCGGCTCTGGCATCCGGGGTAAGATTGAAGAGTCGATTCTCGCTACGAGCTCCCATGCCTACCATCTCCCTTAAATCGGGGTACCAACCACTCCCAATAGCTTCATGGAGAACTGGCTTCCACATGACAAAAAGATGTCCTTCTGATCTTGCAATGGGATTGGTTCAAACAGCTCATTCAATTTGGCATTCCAGCTCTTGTAAAAATCGGTGATACACTCATCACTCTTCTGGATCGTACCGACCAAATCATCCCTGGTTGTGCGCCACTCGAGGTTTCCACGATACTTTTCAAGAAAGGCCTCAGTGGTTTGACTCCAAGTAGATCGTGCTTCTGGCTTAAGAGTTAGAAACCAGGTCAAGGCAGGTCCCTTGAGTGTGAGATGAAAGTGCTGAGCCATAAACTCGGGAGTACAACCCATTGCTCCCATAGTCATCACATATGTGTCCACATGAGTTTTTGGGCATTCTGAGCCATCAAATTGTATTTTGGGCATCTTGAACTTATAAGGAAAAGGCTCTAATTGCCCTGGATCAACAACTTTAAGTCCACTTGATCCTATAGTCAGCTTGTCGATTTATTGTTGCATCTGTTTCAACAATGCTGCCACTTCTGGAGTCGTACCTGGAAGCTGAGGGATAGAGGGAGCAGCAGTTGAAGAAGGCTCAGAACTGGCCAATTGGAAAAAAAGACGGCTGAGCTGACCCAGATGCTGGTGGTAGACTGAAAGATGCTGGAGCTGACAAATAATTAAACCGACCAGTTGGAGAATTCTGATTCTGCAGAAAAGCACTAGCAGGCATGTAAGGAGCTCACCCCGGATGTTGTATAGGTGATGAGCCAAACCCAAAAGCTGAACCCATTAAAGGCTGAGACAAACATCCCTGAGGTTGAGGCTGGCTAGCAGGAAACTACAGAAATCCATCTTGGCTGGACTGATTCCTGGAGTAAGGGTGCTGATTCTGATACTGGGCGTTACCCTGGAAATGAGGACCATGAAACTGACCCTGCTGACACTGAGAGTTCAGAAACAACAAACCCTGACTGTTCGGAAGCTGGGACCCAAATTGGCTTAGAGGCACAGAAGCATTGGGAATTGGTGAGGAGGTCAAATTATAGAAGATCGGCTGAGGTCCTCCAACTAAACCAAAACTTGTTTGAGGGTTTGACCGCACACCATGGCTTGGAACTTGAATTGGATGAGATGTTGGAGCAAGGAGAGGAAGGGAGACATTTTTGGCCTCAACATCAAACTCATTGGCATCAGTAACCTCCTCATAAGTCCCATCAGCACATCGGATCACAGCGATACCACGGCTTCTCATTGCTTCTACGAACTTAGAGTGTGCTGCCTCTTCTCTAGTTTTAGCGGCTTGAGCGAGTAACTGAGCCTCATGCTCTCTAACTAGAGCGGCTTCTATAGTACCCTTCATCTCTTCCACAGACAAATCATGCATGAATTGTTGACCCGTGGCAGATGAACCCCCAGACTGAGTAGTCATACCCTTCTCTGCACTAGACATCTCTGAAATTGAATTGGATGCAAGCTCTGCCGAAACTACAACTGCCTCAAAGACGTGAATCAAATGAGCACCGGGAATTGGAGCGCGCACCCAACTTGTCGTAACTGGAGAGGAGAGAGCGTGTATAAGGCAGAGGACAGAGAACCTTGAGGAGCTATGGGAGATGGAAGAGTATGGAAGGAGATGGACTCGTGCAACATCTTATTAATGTTCAAGTAGAAATTGGTGCCTTTTAAATCCTAGGAACAGTTGAAAAAGGGGGAAACCTTTATTCACGCAATTTAGACCTCGGGGGAACCTAGGGACACACCATCCGAAAATACACCAAATGTATTGCTTCAAAATTAATAATAGGCAATAATACCTAGATAAAACCAAAGTATTTATGGAATTGACGAGCAATTCCAATTTCTGGGGAAATTTGTGCAGCATAACGTGTGGGCTCCTCCCAACTCCCGGAACCTAAAACTCGTGCCCAGGATGGAGGGTCCCAAAATATACCCTTTTTAAAAAAGTTTTCTTTATATTAACTTGAAAAGTATAACAACCCATTTTCAAAACAATTTCAAAATAACCTCTCTACTTGGAGGTGAAATATAACCATGCTTCTACCAGTTATAGCCTGTATAATTTACAAGTACCACAACGGTAACGGCTTACACAAGCCAACTTTAAAACAAGTCAATCCCAAGACTAATTACAACATAACATACTAAAAATATTTTATAACAGTTTCCCAGTATCAAATAACCACAACTACTCCCAACTCCCACACAAATATATACATACCCTGACAACCCAAAATACGATCCAAACTCCTTCTCGGCCTCACCGGTATGGTCCACCTGTCTCAGCTGAATCTAAAACAGTAAAGGGAGAAGGGGTGAGAATAAATCTCAATAAGCTATTATGTATGCAACAATGTGCCATACAATGTGCAACACATAAACAGGTTGCTCACGATTACATTGGGAAAACAGTAAACACTTTACGTTACCTTTTCCGCCTGACCAGCAAGTCCTACAATAGGCAACACATAAACAGGTTGCTCATATAATATGCAACACACACAGGTTGCTCAATAACAAATATGCAACACCAAACGGGTTGCTCATAATCACATTGGGAAAACAGTAAACACTTTACGTTACCTTTCCCTTTACCTTTCCCATCTCAATCATATGTAGTACTACGGTGGGAGTTATACTCCACTCATTTTGTGAACTGCTGGTGCATATCCACATCTTATATGACCCCTTGCAGAGATTCATATAAGCTACCTCGCTATCTTGTGAATGGTTCATACCTATCCACAGAAGCTGTACCCCCTCTCTGTGGCCACAGAAGGGAGTGAATGGTCACAAGTATAAGAAAATCCAAGCACCTTATGAAATATCTTCTCATAAGTGATCGTATTCCCTATACCCCAAGGCTCAGCTAATACAACTACATTCAAGCACATAACAGATACTTGAAATTAAGTCCACCCCATGGGACATCAACACACACACACATATATATATATATATATATATATATATATATATATATATATATATATATATATATAACATGGTACTGCAACTCATGTTAAACCAATCACAATAGTGCACATATATTTCAACACTATTGAATAACAACAATCTAATGACATGGTATTAATACTCATGCTCAACAAAGGAAATAGTGCAACACGTATTTAAACACTATGTGCACAACCAACTATGAACATGTAAAAACTTATGGCACAAAGTATATTGCATAAGTCCTACATATCCATGCTCAACCCAAATAAAGTAGTGCAACATATATTTCACGCACTATCTAAACCAATAACCACCTATAGGTAACCACGTAGGGGTACAATATAATATAAGTAGCCCTACGCACTCATGTCATAATGTGGAACACTTTCTATAAAGGTTCCAACCAAGCAATTAGTATATTACACCTTCTACACCTTATTTGAACCAACAACCATGTAAATATAACCACGTAAGGCACCATGTATCACATACGAGGCCTACATATTCAATACACAATGTATAATTCAGTAACAGGGTATTACCACTCCTGTCCCAATCAATGAAGTAGTGCACTATACATTTTATGCACTATAAAAGCAAATAACCCTATACAGGTCACCACGTAGGAGTACAATATCATATAAGTAGTTCTACGCATTCATCATACAATATTAAACACCTTCTCTAAAGGTTCCAAGTTCAAATACCAAGTTTTACTAACTTTGGTTCAAGTTTCATAATTGCCTTTCAACCCTTTTTAAGACAATATTTAACGCCTTTCCCATTACCCATTTGGACCATTTAAAGTTCCATAGTGTAGTACTAAAGTTGTACTAGAATCATGGTTGAAGAGTAGTCAATTATATACTGCATAGACTAGGTGTTCAACGCTTAGAAAATGGTTCAAGGATTGCAGGGTAGGGCACGACTCGTGCCCTATTACACCCCTATCAGAAACTGTCGTCCAGGGTTGGTCACGACTTGCCCCCATCAGGCATGAAGTGTCGCATGAGCATTCTTGTGTATTCTAAGTCCCGGGAGGAGCATGAGACTCATTTGAGGATTGTTCTTTCTCTTCTTCGTGAAAAGCAATTGTTTGCCAAATTCAGCAAGTGTGAGTTCTGGCTCGAGCAGATATCTTTCTTGGGGCATGTGGTTTCTAGTTCGGGGATATCAGTCGATCTATCCAAGATTGAAGCCATTGTCAATTGGAAGCAGCCTTCAACTGTGACAGAAGTTCGTAGCTTTCTTGGGTTAGTGGGGTATTACAGAAGGTTCATTGAAGGGTTTTCTCGCATTTCAACTCCGTTAACTAGATTGAATTGGAAATATGTATCCATTGTATGGGATTCCAAATGTGAAGCTAGTTTTGAAGAGTTGAAGAAAAGTTGACATCAGCTCCTGTTCTTACCCTTCCAGACGGTTGCGAGAACTTTGTCATTTTCAGTGATGCCTCGAAGGAGGGCTTGGGATGTGTGTTGATGCAAGGTGGGAAAGTGATTGCTTATGCTTCTCGGAAGTTGTCACCGGCTGAATAGAATTATCCTACACATGACATGGAATTGGCTGCGATTATTTTTGCCTTGCACAAGTGGAAACACTATCTTTACGGGGCAAGATTTGAGATCTTCACGGACCATAAGAGCTTGAAGTATCTATTTACCCAAAAGGAGTTGAATAACCGACAACGAAGATGGTTAGAGTTCTTGAAAGACTTTGATTGCGTGATTTCATATCATCAGGGGAAAGCCAATGTAGTTGCGAATGTGATGAGCCGGAAAGCCTACTTGTCAACTTTGAGTTCCCGAGAGTCAAGACATGAGTTGATTTTTGTGAATGTTCGAGCCGTTCCAACTTTGTATGGAGATTTGATGGAAGCTCAATCAATTGATCCGGAGTTGAAGAAAATTTTAGGACAATTTCAAGATGGTAAAGCCGGGGATTTTGCGTTGAATAGAGATGGGCTCCTAACGTTCCAAGGCCGGATTTGTGTTCCTTCATCACCGAAGATCAAGAGACGTGTTCTAGAGGAGGGTCATAAGTCTAAGTTCACCATTCATCCTGGTAGCATGAAGATGTACCAAGATTTGAAACGAGGATATTGGTGGAATGGGACGAAGAGAGAGATAGCGGATTTCGTATCTAAGTATTTAACTTGTCAACAAGTCAAGGCCGAGCATCAAAGACCGGTGGGGCTACTTCAACCATTAGACATTTTGTAGTGGGAATGGGAAGGGATTTCAATGGATTTTGTAACGAGTTTGCCTCTTACTGTGAAGAAGATGGATGCTATACTGGTTATCGTGGATAGATTGACGAAATCGGCTCACTTTCTTCCCGTGTCAACTAAGTTTTCGATGGAGAGGTTGACTCAGTTGTATATGAAGGAAATTGTTAGACTCCACGGGGTTCCAGTTAGCATTGTTTCAGATAGAGACCCGAGGTTCACTTCGAGATTTTGGAGGGCGTTACATGAAGCTTTGGGTTCCAAGTTATGTTTTAGCACGGCGTTTCATCCTCAGACAGATGGGCAGATGGAATGAACTATTCAGATACTTGAGGATATGCTTAGAGCGTGTGTAATGGATTTTCAGTTATCGTGGGAGGATCATCTACCGTTGGTCGAGTTCGCCTACAACAACAATTATCAATCTAGCATTGAGATGGCTCCTTATGAAGCGTTGTATGGTAGGAAGTGCAGATCGCCTATGTGTTGGGATGAAGTGGGTGAAGCCAAGCTTTGGGGTCCGGATTTTGTTAGGGATTCGATGGAAAAGATTAAAGTAATTCGAGATCGATTGAAGACGGCTCAGAGTAGGCAGAAGAGCTACGCCGACAACCGAAGATGGGACTTATCTTTCCAAGTTGGTGACATAGTTTTCTTGAAGATTTCTCCGAGGACCGGGATCAAAAGATTTGGGAATAAAGGGAAACTAGCTCCAAGGTTAGTTGGGCCATTTGAGATTATAGAGAAGTTTGGAGAACTAGCTTACCGGTTGGCGTTACCTCCATCCTTCTCCTTGCTTCATGATGTATTCCATGTGTCGATGTTAAGGAAGTATTGTCACGATCCTTCTCATATTTTGAGTTCACCTCCCGAAGAGATCCAAGCGGATATGTCCTATGTTGAGGAGCCATTGAGAGTATTAAAATTCCAAGTAAAAGAGTTGAGAACTAAAAGCATTCCGGTAGTGAAGGTCTTATGGAGAAACCATACCATTGAAGAGTCTACATGGGAGTTAGAGTTGGAGATGAGGGAGAATTACCCTTCATTGTTTGAGAGTGCAAGTAAGTTACCTAAAATTTGGGACAAATTTTCTTTAAGGGGGAGTGAGTGTCATGACCCTAATATTAGACACTATTTTAGCACACGTTGAGTACGTGGGGTTGGGTTGTTAGTATTTCATATTGTACCTTTTATGCTACATGTTATGTTTATGTGTTCATTTTATGCTTTTGATGAGTTATGTGAAGTTAGGATGAAAATTAATTAAATTTATTGATAAAGGGTTTAAATGGAATAAATATAAAGTGTTGTGGTGAAAGTATATTATTTAAAATTTTAAGTAAGATGAATTTATATTTTGAGGTGCTTGGTTGTAAAGTTTGATATTTAGAGGTGTTAGTTATATTGAAAAGTACCTTAGAGGAGCTTTATTGTAACAATTTATAATTATCCATAGAAAATCAAAAGGAAACCTCATTTGGTGAATTCCATCAGTACCTTCTTCTTCTCAAAGCCTCCATGAAAGATAAACCCTAACTCCATCCTTATAAAAATTCTACCACCTTCATTTCTTCTCCGTTTTCAAAACCGTTTGCGGATTCTTGTTCGTGGCGTAGAGGGGAGCGTATCTATCCGGTCAAATAAATATTCCATTTTTCACTATTTAGGTAAGTTATTATGATTTCTTCCAAAAAGTGTTCATTCTTTGATTTTTGTTGTTATTAAATGATTTTCATGAATTGTGGTAGGGTTGGAACATTTTTAGTTGGAAAGTCTTGATTTTGTAAAAATGGGATTTGAAATGGGTACGGTTTGGTTGTGTAAGAGCACAAATATGGGTTAATACTTATGTTTGGTGTTAATGCCTTGAAAGGAATAATTGCATGGAAATTTGATACAAAGTTGGTAACAAAATAATGTTGGTTGGTGTTGAATTATGTTGGAAGGGGTATGAATTAGTTTGGAGTTGTCTTGCTAAGGTTTGGTATTGGTTTTAGTCACTTGGAAAACAGAGGAAGCTTGGTTTGGGTCAATTTGGTGTAGTTGCTGATGTAGTACCAATTCTGATCTGAATTCTGGACAGAGGGCACGACTCGTGCTCTGGGGCACGAGTCGGGCATGAGTCGTCCCCTGGAATTTGGCCTAAGTCGTGCCTCATAGGGACGAGTGTATCTGGTGGGGGTTATAAGGGGCACGAGTCGAGCCCTGGGGCACGAGTCATGCCCTGCCCTGTAGTCTCTGAACAACTTTCCAAGGCCTAGAAACCTATTCAAACTAGAACCAAAGTGAACCCTCTTTAACTTAGATTAAAGTAGAACACTTTAGCTTTGCCATGGTGTCTTACTTGGTTTAAATGGAATAGTGGAAGTACTTTAACTGTTGTTCGGAAAATGCTTGACATCCTTGATTCGTTACTTAACCAAAGTGAATCCCACTTGGTAAATGGAACTTGAAACTTTATAGAGGTTATATATTATTGCATATTGTTAATGTAGGGCTGGTTTATGATACCTTGTACCCTCACTTGAGTTCATATGCATTGATTGTGCTATGCATAGTGTATTAAATAAATGTTGCACTTTGATATTGGTTGAACATGAGTATGCTTTACCATGTTGTTATATTCTCATCCCTTTGGTGGATTTCATTTCAAGTAACTATTATGTGCTTGAACTTGTGTTAATCAGCTGATGTTTAGGGGTATAACGGAATACGATCAATTATGGAAAGTGTGACCTAATGTGATCGGATTACGTTATACCTGTGACTGTCCCCGTCTGTGGCCACAGATTGGGGTTATAGCATCTGTATTGAGCCAAAAGCCTTACAGAGTTGCTAGTATCTTATATGGTTCCCTGAAAAATGGGTCTTATAAGATGTGAATATGCTCAAGCAGTTCACAAATGAGAGGAGTTTTATCTCCCGATGTTGTACGACTTATTGGTCAGACGGGAAAAGGTAAACCAAGGTAATGGAATGTGTTTACGGCTTTTTCAACGTGTTATATGCACCTTGTATGTGTTGCATCTTGCTTGGCATATTGTACATTCATAATAGCTTATTAAGATTTATTCTCACCCTTCTCCCTTTAATGTTTTAGATCGGACTGAGACAGGAGGACCCGGCTGTAAGTACCCCAATCTGGATCGCTCTCCATCCCAGCATACGACAAAACCAGAGGCAAACTTCCGGAGGTCATAACTCCTTCATACGAACTCCGATTGAGACGTGCCATATATGGTTGGAAAGCTCTCGACGAGAGCTAGCTTGCCATCACAATCACAAGAGCATGAAAGGTCCGTACGGACCTCTTTGCATGCTAAAAGATCCGTACGGACCTCTTTGCACCAGACATCATGATTACAGAATCCCCTTAAAGTCCACGAGATTCCCCCAAATCGAGGAAAACCAAAATCTTGGATTACCTGGAAGGTCCGTATGGACCTTCTTGCACAAAATCCATGGCTATAAATAAAGGGCTCCCCCTTCCTCATTTTACACATCTCCCTCTTCTCTCCTCTCCCCCCAGCCTTCTGGCACCCCTCTAAGTCCTCTCGAGGCAATCCCGACCCCTTTCGGATCCTTTCGAGGCCTTCCGAGCTCCCTCGCGGTGCTTTGAAGCCCTACCGAGCGCTCCCGAGACGCTCTCGCGCTGCCCCGAGGCATTCTCGAGGTACTCTTAGGCCCCTCGTGGTACTCTGAGGCCTTGCCTGGTTTTTCCCGAGGCGTCCCGACCCTTTCCGAGCCAAACCGGCAATTCGAACGCACGTCGAACCTCTGCCCGAATCCAACCGACAACTCCGACGCACGCCGAACCTCTGCCCGAATCCAACCAGCAATCCCGACGCACGCCGAACCTCTGCCCGAATCCAACCGACGATCCCGACGCACGCCGAACCATTGCCCGAATCCAATCGACGATCCCGAAGCACGCCGAACCTCTGCCCGAATCCAACCGACGATCCCAACGCACGCCGAAACTCTGTCCGAGTGCACACTTGACAATCCCGAGGCACGCCGAAGCTCTGTCCGCAGATAACCGGCACATCCTGAAGCAATCTCGGTCTCCCGGAGCACTATTCCATCCTCAAACATTATTCCCCAGCGGAAGACAGACACGAACCAACATTGGTAAGGCTTCCTTCCATTACTATTTCAAAACATTTCAATACGCAGTGTACAATGTAAACATCCGATACATCATGCATTTTTAAAAGCACATACACACACACACAACATTTAAAGAATAAGGGGTACCGAAAGACTCGTTTTTACGAGGCGACTCGGGTGAGCTCTAATATTCTAATATTCTCTTCCCGAGGAGTAACCTGACCTCCGAACTCAAAATCTCATCACACAAAAACAGTTTATTTTTAAACTAATGCCCTTTTTCAATGTTTTGGGCTTAATCAAAACGGCGTGGCGACTCTACAAAGCAAAACACAACGAGACACCTCCACCAACAACGCTGCAAAGCGAAAATGCCAGATGTCGGGGCGCGATTGCGCTGCCTCTCGGATCCGGATAATTTCAGTTGGCGACTCTACTGGGGACATTTTGTTTTAAAAACTTTTAAACAAAACAAAAGATTTTTAAAACAATGATGAGGGTCAAACTTTCATTTTATCCCTTTCTTTAACTGTTGTGTGTGTGCATGTGCTATACCTTTTTTTATTTTACAAAAAAATAAAAATACAAAAAAAAATGCATCAATATACATCTGTGTACATATATTTAAAATTCTTCAAAAACTTATGTTTTACTCGGAAAAAGAATTTTAGAGACCGCACACTACTCGCACTGCTGCCTCGGTACACCGCACGCTACTCGCACTGATGCCTCGGTACACTGCACGCTACGCGCACTGCTGCCTCGGATACACTGCACACTACAACCCTCAACCCGGGGTGGTCTCAGTTGCAGTCCGCTTGGTCTTCCTAGGCCTCTTGGATGCACACGGGATCATTCCAAACATCCCATCCTAGCCAAGCGTCAACCCTGCATGTTTGAGTCTTGAGTCACACTCTGTCCAGACTCGATTGGTTTTTACCCAGTCCGTGTCATACAAGCCTGGATACATATCCCATGCCGGCCATTTTCTGAGTCGAAGCTTGGAACTCAAGATCCCTTGCTCAATCAAAGCGATGAAAGGTCATGCTAAAATCTTGACCCGATCTTGATTTCCGAAGCTACACCCAGACGATGTTCCGTCCCGGATATACATCCATGCCCACATGACACCATGTCATCAGGCCTTTAATACGTCAGCCATGACGATATGACCCAGCCAACGCCTAATGTCACAGATAGACATGGGCAAACCGGAACCGGAACCGGGCGGAACCGGAGAACCGAACCGAAACCGGAACCGGAAGAACCGAAACCGGCGAGAACCGGAACCGGTGAGAACCGAAACCGGCCGGTTCACGGTTCAATCCCGGTTCCTCATTTTAAAAAACCGTGAACCGGCGGTTTTGGAACCGGAACCGGAACCGGGGAACCGGAACCGGGGAACCGGCGGTTCGGAACTGGAGAACCGGCGATTCTTGCAGAAAATTCAAAAAAATTCGAATTTTGCCCGTTTTTTTCAGCTTTTTCAGTCAAATTTGCCCGTTTTACTAAGAAAATGCTAATATATGTGAAAGATACTTCTGGTTGCTAGGATTGCATGTATGCAGTGGTTTTGAGCATGTGCCACACCTTAGACATAACTGGAGCACCATTTGTTCAAATTTGCTTGAATTCCAAGCTTCTGAATGTTAGGTAGTCTTAGACAGTATATGCTTGTGATCGTCAATTTTCTCTACCCTTTTGACACATATAAGACTAGTTAACATTGAAGATCAAGTTAAAAACTTAGGTTCGTAGCTTAAGAGATAATGACAACTGATCTGTCTTTCAATCTGATGCATCTATTTTGTTCTGACTATTAAGTGATAGGTAAATAGTTTACGAGCATGTTATTAGCTCTTGCTCCTCCATAGTGGTTTCGATGATTTGAGGCTTCTTGAGAAGTTAAATATACAATTTAACTCTTTCTGTTTGGCCTGTGTCATTTGTTCAGAATACCTAACGTAATACAGAAAGCCCGTGGCGTATGGTTGATAGGCCATAGTGATCTAGTCCTACCTCTTTTCTACCAAATTTTCTGGCAGTGCGATGTTGGTGAGCCTTAATGATCACGTCAAATATGTGGTGCACATCAACATGTTAGCTGCTTTTTTTTTTTACTTAAATCTCATTTAGGGATCAAGTCCTACCTCTTTTCTGCCAAAGTACACTGACCAAACTTTGGGGTTGCTGGAAATTGGATATGGGCGGTCGCCCACCTCTCTCTTGGGCGGTCGCCCATGTGTGCAGAGAGTTTGAACATTGCTTGAATTTGGATATGGGCGGTCGCCCACCTCTCTTGGGCGGTCGCCCACCTGGACAGTTTTCAAAAAAAAAAAAAAAAGCCAAAAAAGGAACCGGGAAACCGTGGAACCGAAACCGGAACCGGCATCAAGGAACCGGAACCGGGAACCGGATTTAGGCGGTCCCGTCTCGGTTCCCCCCTTCCCCGGAACCGGAACCGGCGGTTCGGAACCGGAACCGGAACCGGGAACCGGATGCCCATGCCTAGTCACAGATCCCTTGCGCAAGCAAGGTAAAGAGAGGTCATGCCGAACTCTTGACCCGATATTGACTCAAGTGCCGGCTCGGCTCACTATTCACATAGCTAACGCGTTAAAACAAACATGACAGGCTCGGTCCTTAGGTTCAATTTTTATTTTAGGCCGGTGGAAACCTCTTGCCCTATAGGACCCTCGCCCGGGGCTGTCCACCCCGGGATGTCGAAATACAGGTGCAAAACGAGGGGCTTATAGCCGCACAAATGGTCTCCACTGACCCAGGATCTAGCATAGTTGCGAAAAAGAAGAGCGATCTTTTCCAACCTACCTAGAATTCTGAGAAAACACTGTTTTAAGTAAATTAAAACAACAAAAAAAAATCATAAATAAATAACAGAAATTGCATGTCACATGAGCTTTCCCCCTTTATCCAAAAAAGGCCTTCCCATGTCTAAACCTTACCCGTCACTCCCTCCAGCGAACCGAGAGTGGTTGAGAGTACCCGGGAGCCGCCTTTTCAGTGTCGAAGATACAAGGTCCGATAGCCCTTCCGGTTCAGTGGTCCGAACAGTCCGCTATTCCCCTATGGCAGGATCAACAGATAACAGCGAGGGAAACGGAACCCCGCCCCCGGGAAATTTCCAAACGATGGAAGAAGTTTGGCAAGCTTTCAAGGCTCTCGAGAAATGCCAAGAAGAGCAGCAGGCTTGGATCGAATATGCCATGCGCCGTCGCAGAACCGTCGCGGTTCCCCAACCTGATGGGACCTTCGTTCTCATAGAAGACGAAGAAAACCTGCTCTCCCGGGTCCTCAAAGCTATCAGCAGGTCCCACCTCCGCCAAGCCACGGAAACCTAGCAATGCAAAATAGCTCCCGCTCAGAGCTTAACTCGGGCCTCAGTCAAGCGGCTCCGATCTGTCAACCTCAGCACAATCTGTTTTCCGGCCCTGCTCTGCAAACTCAATATCACCAGCACACCTATGGGCCCGCTCCCTCAGGTCCTAACACCTCTCAATATCCCCTGAAATTCAATCTTGTGCCTCTGTATGAGCCCCGCAGCCACAACTTGAAATCCCAATGTTTACCAGGGACAGACATCCCAAGCGGATATCCCAACATTTCAAACCTTCCACCCGCTGGACTGCCACTTGGGGCTAATGAAACATTTCCCCAATTCCAAAACACAACCCTTAGCGGTCCGGGCAATCACGCCCCCAATTTCAATAATCCAGGATACGGGTTGGTATACACTCAACTACCTCCCCAAGACTCCCGAATGGCGATGCCATCGGCCAATCCACCTCCACCTTCGGTCTCCATGCCAGAAAACGGCAGCCTGCCTCTGCCTACTGACCCCCATATGGCTTGGTTGGTAGAACATGCAAAGGAGATACAGCAGAAGAGTTTCTTTAAGCAAAAGGAAAAAGGTTACTAAACACCTCCAAACAAGAAGAAAGAGGTTACCAGAGCAGTCCACTACATCCAGAACGGAGCTCAAGTAAACCGCGATCAAGCACCCCCGAGGAACAACAATCCCCCTCGCATACCACAGTTCCAGCATTTCAATAACCTCGGGATGCCCTTGAGCCAAGTCCTCGAGACACTAGTAAAGAGGAACATTCTCAAACCCCTTGAGAATTTCCAACCAAAGACTCTCAAGCCTAACATGGACATGAGCAAACACTGTGCCTTCCACAACTACCCCGGTCACACTACCGACAATTGCTTCGTGCTAAGACAAGTGGTCCAAGGGCTAATCAAAGAGGGAAAGTTGGAACTCCCCCGCGATCCCAACACAGTCGGAAACCCTTTCCCTGGAAATGACGGGGTAAGCATGGTGGATAAGTCCTCAGCAAATTCCCGTGATGATTGGGGACGTGAAGACGGAACCTGGGGCTTCCGCAATGAAGAATTCGGAAGAAAGAATCCAAGAATGGTTATTCCCCAACATTCCTTTCCGGAATCAGGGCACACCAAGGGATGGATCGAGCCCTCCCCGGAGATAAGGCAGTTCAAAAACGGCATAACTTTCACAAACGCGGACCCACAGCCAGCAAGAAGAGACAGGACGAGAAGCTTGGACTAACCCCCCGTCTCCTAGAGTCTATCTTCAAAAATAAAAGACCCCGAGTCTGTCGTATTTAAGTTCGAGTCTCTCGAGTCGTCTGACGGCCTTACGCCTAAAGATTATGCGTTTGTAACATAAACCGCGCTTCCTTATGCTTTGAATAAATGATCGACCTTTCTGAGTATCCCCTCATTGCCACTTTAACAAATGATAAATTAACTAATCAAAAACAGTTAATAATGATTCACTTGGTAAAGACGCAAACACATTAATGAACAATGCATTAAAACAAATCTTTAAGCATGTTGTCAAACGAGAGGAAAATCGGGCCCAAGCTGCCGAGAAGGTTCTAACCAAAATGAATTTGGGAACTGCTGAAGAGCCCGAAGAGACGCAAATCAAAGAATCACACAGTCAAACCTCGTAGGTTCTAGTACCTTTCTCATTCAATCAAGTCCTCCTTGGACATTGTATTTAAGTCTTCAATTCTCCATACATAAGTCTTTTTTCTTTTCTTGCTAGACTAGAGACATTATTTTGCACCCCACATTACATTTAATGAAATTATTTTGTTCTATGTGATCACTTGCATTGCTCAACAAGTAATTCCACAAATGATTAATGCTTTAATTATTTGGTGTGAGAAAGTCAATCGATAGCTCTCCATACACCTTACCATACCCCACACAAAGGCCTCCATCAAGCCATACACTTTCCAAAACATGTCCCCACCATCACCTTGACCAAGTCAATGACGGCGACAACATCAAAGGACAACAACAAGTCACTCAGCATCAAAAGATTGACCCCATGTCGACAATAATCTAGGGGCTTGCCTTCGCCCTCGTGCGCATAAAGAAAGTTCAAGCAAGGGCTTGCCTTTGCCCTCATATGCTTCAAAAAAAAGGGCTCAAGCAGAAGCTACACAAAAAAAAAGAAAGCTCAAGCAGAAGCTACAAAAAAAAAAGAGCTCAAGCAGAAGCTTCACAAAAAAAAAAGAAATGAGGTCAAAGACCCAGCGCCAGCGATCAAGAGGCAATGGATTCATTGAAATTGCCGTCAAATACGACTTGTCAAGGAATCACCTCAAGTCCGTGCCTCATCATTCAACCTTCCGAGCCTTTTCGTCAAAGGCCGCACGAATTTTCATGCCCTGGCCCCGAAGCCAAACACAGTTCAACCCCGAACTACGTCGACCTGAGCTCCTTGTCTTAAGGGGAACGTAGACAACCAGAAATGGTCCGGTCATAAACACATACAAATCCACAAACCCGGTCTCATCAATGACCTCTCCTATACACAAACCTTCTTTCACACCAGACCAACTCGATCCTTGATACCGGTTGACTTTCTCCTCGTGATTAATCAAAGCATATCAGGTTTAATTGTTGAATAACCCGAACACGAACAAAGGGTTTTAAGAAAACAAGTGATCATTGTGAACAAATCAAGTTTTCAAATGTCTCGACAAGTCTTCTTTTTCTACAAAATAGGACAATAGAGCTAAACACTGATTTTCTGTCAGCAAGGGCTTTCATACACTTTTACAAGCTTTTCAGTGCTCATACTCTCTCAAAAGAGTCAAACCCAAAAGCATTTCTTTTGTGCCTACATCAAATAAGGCATTCACACAAAAAGGGGACCCGTTCCCACCTTTTCAAAAATAAATACGCCCTTGCGAGTGTACATTATGAGTCATTTCTCCCACAAAAGAGAGTCGAACTACGTAGACCTGAGCCTCTCAGTTCGAGGGGAACGTAGGAAGCCTTCATTGGTTCGGTCTAAGGAATACACAAAATTCCAAAAATTGACGCCGCCAAGGCTCAGACAAGAAGCAATCAAGAGATTTTTTGTCTCGACAAAGCTTTAAAAGTAAATCACAAATCATCACAGTTAAAACACTTATTGACGAGTTCAAGCACGGTCTACTCTCAAACTCACAACATGCTAAAAGACAACTTAAAACATTTAACAATCAATGTGTCTGCAATGGCAATGAATGGATACTCAGTGTTTCAGAAGGTCATTCCATGCTACTCGCGATTGGCCCTTCGTCACTCTTTCCTTTCTTCCCTCGTCCCCAACGAGTATTTTTTCATTCCACATGAGCGAGTTCTGTCTCCCTCATTCCGAGATCAGGAGTCCTCCTAGTCATGTCAAACGAACCAGTCGCTCTCAGAGCATCGTTCACCCGTGCCTAGGCTCGGATCTCCTCCCTACGAGTCTGCAAAAGGGGACCTCTCCCTGCTAGTCTGTCAACTTGAGTCCCATAGTCAAACAAAGCATCTCCCATGACATCCTGAGGGTTAGACCAAGCTTCTGCACTCCTAAGGATATAGCTGAGACGGCAACCTTGCCCCAGAATCACTTCATGCCTGCTCCCCAAAACCACTTGGGTCTGCCCGACATGCTGCTCATCCAGGTACTCGGTGGTCAATATAACACTCTCCCGACGTCGAAGGAGCACCACAGGAGGGAAAGCGAAATACTTCCATACCTCAGAAAATACAGAAGGCATATGGATCTGTCATCCAGAAGGAGGCTACCTCCACATTGGCAATGTCATCCCAGCCCAGCAAAGGCTCCTGCCTCATTCCGAACTGCCGGGAAACAAGCAACGAAACATAGAAAGAGGACCAAGGCAAACACGGAACTCTGACAACATAGGACCCTTCCTAAAAGACCCTCCTAGTCTCGATCCCCCAATGCGGAACCCACCAGCGAATCTGATGCGTACCAAGCTGTGCCATCCATCTCTCCCAGGCGGACTGATCCATATCGAATACAAGAGGTCGCCGAGCAAACGTCCACAGACTGAAGGATGTCAGAGGCACTGTCGTAGCTAGAAATCTCTCTCTCTCTCAACACCATAATGCAAGAAAAGTGCAAGAAAAGCAGGGGCTTCCCCCATGCATGAACCGATCACCCATCGCCAAGCGATCTATGCCGTGGAAAGTCTCCCCCGAAACTAAGGGAACGATGTCCTCACCAGCCCGGCAATGGCCTGCCACATCCAACAAACACGTCCCAGGAGATATCACTCCCGCCGTCGCTCAAGAAACTGTCAAAGCTGCTTCAGCCCCAAACTGCTCAAAAGCCTTACCAAAGCCATTTTCGGTCACCATACACTAACCACAAACATTTCAAGCTCGTGCGACATGCACAGAACATAAAAAAAAGGGGAGTAGAAACAATCCCTAAAGCAAAAAAATAAAAGACTTCATTACATGTGAATACATTGTGCATATAAATACAAATATTTTGTTGCTCTCCTCACTAACATGAACAGAAAAAAAGAGTCCTACTCTGAGTCATCGGCACCACCGCCTGGTAAAGACTCCCACATCTCGGTGCCTCCGCCAGCCAACTCATCATCCTCGGTGAACTCAGCACCTTCCTCGACCGGATACTCCAAGACGTCCGCAGAAGTCAGAACAGAGAAGGAAAAAGAAGACGAGCCATCCCTCCTCTCCTTGTCCAGCACCTGAGGCGTCCCACGTCCTCATCATCTCTGACAGAGGTGCCACCTCGCCCTCACCGCAAGTTCAGACAGAGGCGCCACCTTGCCCTCACCGCAAGTTCAGACAGAGGCGCCACCTTGCCCTCACCTCAAGTTCAGACATAGGCGCCACCTCGCCCTCACCGCAAGTTCAGACAGAGGCGCCACCTCGCCCTCACCGCAAGTTCAGACAGAGGCGCTACCTCACCCTCACCGCAAGTTCAGACAGAGGTGCCACCTTGCCCTCACCGCAAGTTCAGACAGAGGCGCCACCTCGCCCTCACCGCAAGTTCAGACAGAGGTACCACCTCGCCCTCACCGCAAGTTCAGATAGAGGCGCCACCTCGCCCTCACTGCAAGTTCGGACAAAGGCGCCATCACGTCCTCATCATTTCAGCGACTTCGGTCAAAAACGCCAGCGCATCCTCAACATTTCAACAACTCGATCAGAGGCGCCCCATGCCCTCAAACACTTCAGCAATTCAGCCAGAGACGCCACCACGTCCTCTTCATCTCGGTCAGAGGCGCCACACATCCTCAACATTTCAACAACTCGATCAGAGGCGCCCCATGCCCTCAAACACTTCAGCAATTCAGCCAGAGACGCCACCACGTCCTCTTCATCTCGGTCAGAGGCGCCACACGTCCTTAACATTTCAATAACTCGATCAAAGGCACCCCATGCCCTCAAACACTTCAGCAATTCAGCCAGAGACGCCACCACGTCCTCCTCATCTCGGTCAGAGGCGCCCCACGTCCTCAACTTCCTCATCACAAAGGCCCTTCCTCCTGCAGGTAAACACAACAAAGGTATGAAAAAATCATACTTACGTCTTTAAATATTTCCCCTGTTTCATCGTAGTGAGATACGTCCCCCTGTCTACCTGATAGACATCTCATATCTTTTAGTAAGATTGGCCATCCTTCACATAGGGTAGATATCTTTTAGAAAGATTACCCACCTTTTCGTAAGATTAGCATATCTTTTAGTAAGATTACCCATCTTTTAGTAAGATTAGCTATCTTTTAGTAAGATTACCAATCTTTTCGTAAGATTAGCCATCTCTCAACTTAGGGTAGACACCCCCAAACAGTCTCACTTAGGTATAGACGCCTTCACACAAACTTCAACTCAGGACATCACCACGTCCACTCACCACAAACCTCACTACTTCACCACAGGCAGCCCGGAAGGCTTTAAACCACTCGGTCCGGAAGACCGTATAAACCTCCCCCATCACTATTTCCAGCCCGGAAGGCTTTAAACCACTCGGTCCGAAAGACCGTATAAACCTCCCCCATCACTATTTCCAGCCCGGAAGGCTTTAAACCACTCGGTCCGGAAGACCGTATAAACCTCCCCCACCACTATCTCCAGTCCAAAAGGCTTTAAACCACTCGATCTGAAAGACCGTATAAACCTCCCCCAGCATTATTCATAGCCCGAAAGGCTTTAAATTACCCGGTCCGGAAGACCGTATAAATCTCCCAAATCATTATCCGTAGCCCGAAAGACTTTAAATTACCCGGTCCGAAATACCCATCTTTTAGTGAGATTACCCATCTTTTAGAGAGATTATCCATCTTTTCGTGAGATTATCCATCTTTTAGTGAGATTACCCATCTTCTCGTAAGATTAACCCATCTTCTAGTGAGATTGCCTATCTTCTAGTGAGATTACCCATCTTTTAGTGAGATTACCCATCTTCTAGTGAGATTACCCATCTTTTCATGAGATTACCCATCTTTTAGTGAGATTATCCATCTTCTCGTAAGATTAACCCATCTTTTAGTGAGATTACCCATCTTCTAGTGAGATTATCCATCTTTTAGTGAGATTACCCATCTTTTCGTGAGATTACCCACCTTTTCGGGAAATTACCCATCTTCTCGTAAGATCACCTCACACGCGAACTACGATCAGGCTTGATTCCCACTTGAGATACGTAGAAATCCTATCAAAGGGTCCAGCCAACCGACCTAAACGGTCACCTTAGGACACCACCACGTCCTCACAGTCGACCTTAGCAGTCACATCACCTTAGGACACCACCACGTCCTCACAGTCGACCTTAGCGGTCACATCACCTCAGGGCACCACCACGTCCGCATACACTCACGATTACATGACCTCTGAACTACGATCAGGCTTGATTCCCGTTAAGGGATACGTAGGAATCCTATCACAGGGTCCAGTCAACCGACATAAACGGTCACCCACAGGATACCACCACGTCCACGCACAGAGTCTCAATCAGAGGACCTCACATGTCCTCGCGCACGACGACACTCACCCCACACCCGAACTACGATCAGGCTTGATTCCCGCTTAGGGATACGTAGAAATCCTATTACAGGGTCTAGCCAACTGACCTAAACGGTCACACAAAAGGACACTGCCACGTCCTCACAAACTGGCCTACACGGTCACATCCTCTTTCAGCACGCGATCCAGATCAGGACCCTTATCTTATCGACGATCCCACTTCCTCCATAAGTGACGTCGCCGAGGGGCTTCTGTAAGTATCCCAATCTGGATCGCTCTCCATCCCAGCATACTACAAAACCAGAGGCAAACTTCCGGAGGTCATAACTCCTTCATACGAACTTCGATTAAGACGTGCCATATATGGTTGGAAAGCTCTCGACGAGAGCTAGCTTGCCATCACAATCACAAGAGCATGGAAGGTCCGTATGGACCTATTTGCATACTAAAAGATCCGTACGGACCTCTTTGCACCAGACATCATGATTACAGAATCCCCTTAAAGTCCACGAGATTCCCCCAAATCGAGGAAAACCAAAATCTTGGATTACCTGGAAGGTCCGTACGGACCTTCTTGCACAAAATCCGTGGCTATAAATAGAGGGCTCCCCCTCCCTCATTTTACACATCTCCCTCTTTTCTCCTCTCCCTCCAGCCTTCTGGCACCCCTCTAAGTCCTCTCGAGGCACTCCCGGCCCCTTTCGGATCCTTCCGAGGCCTTCCGAGCTCCCTCGCGGTGCTCCAAAGCCCTACCGAGCGCTCCTGAGATGCTCCCGCGCTGCCCCGAGGCACTCTCGAGGTACTCTGAGGCCCCTCGTGGTACTCCGAGGCCTTGCCTGGTCTTTCCCGAGGCGTCCCGACCCTTTTCGAGCCAAACCGGCAATTCGGACGCACGCCGAACCTCTGCCCGAATCCAACCGGCAATCCCGACGCACGCCGAACCTCTGCCCGAATCCAACCGACGATCCTGACGCACGCCGAACCTCTGTCCGAATCCAACCGACGATCCCGACGCACGCCGAACCTCTGTCCGAATCCAACTGACGATCCCAACGCACGCCGAAACTCTGTCCGAGTGCACACTTGACAATCCCGAGGCACGCCGAAGCTCTGTCTGCAGACAACCGGCACATCCCAAAGCAATACCGGTCTGTTCCGGAGCACTATTTCACCCTCAAACACTATTCCCCAACGGAAGACAGACACGAACCAACATTGGTAAGGCTTCCTTCCATTACTATTTCAAAACATTTCAATACGCAGTGTACAATGTAGACATCCGATACAGCATGCATTTTTAAAAGCACATACACACACACACAACATTTAAAGAATAAGGGGTACCGAAAGACTCATTTTTACGAGGCGACTCGGGTGAGCTCTAATATTCTATTATTCTCTTCCCGAGGAGTAACCTGACCTCCGAACTCAAAATTTCATCACACAAAAACAATTTAATTTTAAACTGATGTCCTTTTTCAATGTTTTGGGCTTAATCAAAACGGCGTGGCGACTCTACAAAGCAAAACACAGCGAGACACCTCCACCAACAACGCTGCAAAGCGGAAATGCCAGATGCCGGGGCGCGATTGCGCTGCCTCTCGGATCCGGGTAATTTCACCGGCCAGTGAGGACGGTGCGGAGTTTGTACTTGTATTTTGGGTTGTGGGGTATGTCTATGTCTTGGTGTAGAGTTGGATTTGTCTTTTGGTTTAGCTCCTTGGTGGAGTTTGTATATATTGCAACTTTGTTTTAAACTTAACTTTGGGAACTTTTGTAAATGTTGTAACTAAGTGGTTTGAAGTTAGTTCATGTTTTACCCTTTTTCTCCAAGTGGAGATGACCCAAGTTAGTAATTGAATGTTGAGGTTAAAGCTTAGTTACTTTTCAAGTTAAGTTAAATTTTTTTCAAAAATTACAGGTGGTCTTTCTTAGTTGGACTCTCCGGCTTGAGACACGTGTTAGGTTTCGGATTGGGTGCCCACACTTACATTTGGCCAGGAGGGCCATGGCCGACACGTCTCTCAACCTCGACCTAGAGGTGCTTGCTCGGCTAATATGCCAGGAACCCTACGATGAGGTTGCTCGGTCTCTTCACTACCTCATCCCCTGTTTTGATAATTCTCTCAAGGTGATTGCCTCCCTTGATACTCGGGTTGAACGTCCTACTTGGGTTCTCCCTCATCTTGATCCACAAAATATTAACACTATAATTGAAAGGATCGAGGATGAGGTCCTGAGCTCTGACGAGGAGGCTAATGCCGAGGGAGCTGAAGCCGCTGTTGATCCAACCGAGGGAGCTCAAGATGGAGGGGCCCCAAGCTGATCAAGTCATCATCCCCGATGCTATCGTCGAACAAGATGAGCTATTTAAAGGAGACGATCAATCTTAGGGATTTTTTTTTCGATGTAATAGAGTAGGGCTTGTGTACTTCATCGTTTATATCAATAGAAATGTTTTTTCCCAATTCTTTGTCGTCTTCAATTTTATTGCTTTGATATGAAATGTCTTTGACTTAATCGTTTTGAATGTTGATGGGTTGGTTTTTATATCATTTATCTCCATGTTTTCGGAGTCATATGTTTGATTTTGATGTAATTTAGATTAGTTTTGATGTAATTTTGAGTAGATTATGGATTGGTAAGTTTGTGGAAAATCATTGTATTTTTGAGACATGTTTTTAGTGATTTTATGATGTTCCTGCGAAGTTTATAAATGCTCAAAAGTCAAGTCAAAGTCATCATTCAAGTCAAGGTCAACATAGGGTAAAGCTGCAATTATCAGAAGTTCAGAGACCAAGGTGCAAGAATCTGAAACATCATGGACTTTAGTGGAAAATTGGAACCCAAGCCGTGTAACCAAGGCCAGTTTCACATTTTTTTTTGGTCTTTCATATTTTTACTTTTTAGGTTTTTATTATTTTTAATTTCCTTTTTTATGTTTTATTTATCCTAGTATAAATAGGAGTTTTGAGTAGACTATTAGTTTTTTTTAATATATATTATGTTTTGATGAGAATTGAGGAAGAAAACTTTTTGAAGCTTTGAAACATCCATGGAAGCTTAAAACTCTCATAGCTTTTCTTTGTAATTCTGGATCCGTTTTGATATCAATTGAGGTTTGAATCTTTCATTTTCTCTTTCCCTGACTACAATTTTACTTGTGTCTTTTTCTAAATCTAATTCTAGGGTTGTGAAACTTGATCAATTTCTTAATCCCTTTTATTAGGTTTTTGCTAGAATTCTCATCTACCGTGTCGGATTAGAGTTTTCATTGTAGCACCTTCATAAATCTTGTATGTGTCATCTTGATTTGTGATTAGGGTAAAATTGGCTTTATTTCTATTTGAAATAATAATAGAAAAATTTCTTGAACTTCATCTCTTAAAGCATTCATCAATTAATATTTTTGAATCTTGATCGTGTCGGCTAGGTTTAAATATTGATTAGGATTATTAGTTGAGTGTGTCGCCGCTAATAATCAATAACAAAGAAGAGATAGAGATTTTCGAATCTCGTGTTCAAGTAATTAGGGGCAAGAAAGAAATAATTCTACCTGTGATATTGATTGATAGACGGGGATATTTTTATGTATCGAAAGTGCTTTTTACATAATTGTTTACAACTTAGATTTTATTTCCCGGCTTAGGAAATTAATTCATCAACAAACAAAATCCCCCCATTGTGTGTGACTAGTTCGTATTCAATACCGTTCTTCAGTGGTTCGACCATGGACTTACCTTTGCTACATTCTTGTGACCGAGTCCCGGTTTAATTTAGTAGGTGTGCGACTTAAGCCTACCAAATTTTGACGTCGTTGCCGGGGAACAGTGTAATTGTTTACGTTCTAATTCTTTTTCTTAATCTATTTATTTTTATTTATTTTATTTTATTATTTTTGTTATCTTCTAAGTGGTATTATTCTGCTATCTCGTGGTGTGGAGCCGTGCATGGTTCACACCCGTTCTACTAACGATTTACTTGTACCTCTTGATCCTGAAATTGAACGTTCTTTCAAGAAATGACGCAAAGAACGCATGAGAGTAAAAAAAAATTGTTGATAAGGAGAGATGGGTGATAGAGCACCCCAAACACTCTGGCAGAAAACTGCTCCTAACTGGACGAAGCAACCTCAGGCAGTCACTTTTATCACTTTGCCTACGGGAGTCACATTCGAGTTGAAACCGGGATTACTAAACCAATTGCCGAGTTTCAGTAGGCTACCCGGTGAAAACCCGAATAAGCACGTATCTCAGTTCGTGCAAGTTTGCAACAGCATGAAGCCTGCTGATCTTCCAATTAAGCAACTTCTACTTCGAGCCTTCTCCTTTACCTTGAAGGACAGGGCTAATATGTGGTATTATCATCTGGCCCCGAACAGTATAACCACCTGACACCAGATGAAGGAGGCATTTTTGGATGAGTTCTTCTCGGTGAATCAGATTAATGTCATGAAAAGGGACATTAGTAACATGGAACAGAAGGCGGATGAGTCATTTTATGAGTATTACAATCGGTTCCATACACTCACCAGGAGTTGTCCTTATCATGGTTATGATGAGAATCAGTTAATTATGTACTTCCATGGGGGACTGACTGATCAGGATAAGAGGATGGTTGATTCTTCCTGTGGGGGTAGTATTCTGAACAAAACCACTGCCGAGGCTCAGAAATTGTTGGAGGAGCAAGCAAAGAGTACCAGAACTAGACATGGCCAAATCCGGGTACGGGTACGGGTACGGGTCGGAACCGCCGGGTCACGGGTCTGAAATCGAAGGAACCGTAACCGAACCGCGAGATGCACGGATACGGGTCCACGGTTCCCACGGGTCCGACGAATACGGGTCCACGGTTCCCACGGGTCCATTTCTGTTAAAAATCTAACAGACTTTGTTTAAAAAATAACGGGTTTCTGTTTTTTTTTTTCATTTTTTTTTTCAAATTTAGTTGTTACCTAAAGTCAAAGAGAAATGATAATTTTATATAATGATTTAACAAAGTAATAATGTAAAAAAAAAGGATTTGAAGTTTGAATTAACAATTTTCGTTAAAGAGAGAGAGTGAGAGATAACTGATTTTTTGTGAAATAAATTATTTGGGGTGGGAAATGGTATTTATAGTTATATAATTATATTATTTATATATGGATAACAAATTTTATTTTTGAAGGACTGAAAAGAGGTCAAAAAGTCAGTCAAAAAGGTAATATTCTGACGCGTCTGACGAGTGTGACGCGGTTCCTGACACGGGTCTCACGGGTACGGTTCCACGGGTCGTAGCAGTGCGGTTCCACGGGTCGGACCCGCCGGGTCACGGGTCCGAAAAATGAGGAACCGTAACCGAACCGCCAATTGTACGGGTACGGGTCCAACGGTTCACGGGTCTTACACGGTTACGGTTCTGACGGGTCAAATCCGGGTACGGTTCCACGGGTCCGCACGGGTACGGGTACGTGTTGGCCATGTCTAACCTGAACCCATAGTAGGAGATCGAATGTCAGACACTCGGATAGTGATGCAGCTGGGTCTAGTAGTGGGTTGACTGATCAACTCAAAATGATGTAGAGGACAACAAGAGCATGATGAAGACTATGATGTTGGGACAGACGTCGAAGCAGTGTGGCATTTGCTATGAGGTAACTCATCCTACAGATTCTTGTCCGACATTACACGCGAGTGAGTTTGAAGATGTGAATGCAATTGGGTTCGGAGGTCAGAGACAGAATACCAATAACCCAAATTGGAAGGCCCACCCGAGGTTTAGTTGGTCTAATCCAAATGGAGCACAACATCCACAATTCAATAATCAGAGGAGTTTTTAGCTGAGTCAGCAGTCTACGCAGTTCCGGGCACCTTTTCAGCCACAACAGTCACAACAGAAACAGCCACAGGGACAGTCTACAGACGATATGGTCCATTCATTAGCACAGAGTATGAATGCCATGACTAGTGGATTTCAGCAGTATCAGCAGAGGACGGATACCAGTATTAGTAATCTTGAGAGATAGATGGGTCATATAGTAGATGTTGTTAGGAGGATGGAGGCTAGGGATTCGTGGAAGTTACCATCTAGAACGGAACTGAACCCTAACCAAAAGAATGTAAGTGCTATGATTCTGAGAAGTGGTAAGGCGCTGATGGATGCAGTAGTTAATGAGGAACCGTAGTTGGAGGTTGAGAAGAGGACACCGACAGAAAAGGTTTCGGAAGAAAAGGGTACTACATCTGAGATAGTGCCACCAGTACATGAGCCTGAGGTTTCGTTCCCTCAAGCCTTGAGAGAGTCGAGAAAACCTGAGCCTGACAATGCTATTTTTGATACTTTCAAAAGGCTAGAGGTGAACATCCCTTTCTTAGATCTCCTTCAGACAGTTCCACGGTATGCTAAGTTTCTGAAGGAATTGTGTACCACTAAGAGAAACCAAAAGCTGAATAGTCATAAGAAGATTAAGGTAAGTGAGCATGTATCTGCAGTATATCAGAGGAAGATGCCCACGAAGTGCAGTGATCTGGGGATGTTTGTGATTCCCATTTCTCTAGGGGATTCTTCTGAACATATGGCAATTCTCGATTTGGGGGCTTCAATCAATGTTATGTCTTATACATTGTTTGAGAACCTAAAATTGGGGCCATTACAAGACACTCCGGTAGTGATACAGCTGGCTGACTGGTCTAATGCTTATCTGAAGGGGTTAGTAGAGGATGTTCTTGTTCAGATTGGGAAGATGATATTCCCGGTAGATTTTTATGTGTTGGAGATGGACTTAGATCATAAGGCTCTTACTCTTTTAGGGAGACCTTTCATGTCTACGGCTCGCACTAAGTTGGATGTGTCCAACGGTTCATTGACAATGGAGTTCGATGGACAAATAATGGAGTTCAATATATTTGACTCCATGAAATACCCAAAGGATGTCCATTCATTGTGTTTCATGGATGTAGTGGAGCCAGTGGCTCAAGATGTGATGTGCATGGAGGGGATGATGATCTCAAGAGTGTGTTGGAGATTGCTTTGGGGTTTGCAGATTTAGAGTTTGACATTTCCAAGGAGATGAAGGAAGCGGTGATGAGTCTTTCGGGTGGTACTCTGGGTTTTGGTAAAGTGCATTTGGAGATTTCACCAGAGAAACCAGTGTCATCTATTGAGAAGGCACCCGAGCTCGAATTAAAGACCCTATCGGAGGGCTTAAAGTATGTGTACTTGGGTGAAAAGGAGACATTACTGTAAGTGCTCCAATTTGAGCTTGTTAGAATTTTCGTTAGAAAATTAACGAAAGTTATAACATTTCTAACAATCCTAACATTTCTAACAAAGTGAGGGTAAAATGGGCATTGTTATTTAAGGTTAAACCTCAAAAAGAATCTCAAAAAGCAAAACAAAAGAAGAAAACCAAAAATGGCAATGGATGGAAACACAAAAACTGGCTGTTAATTTGAATTTTGAAAAGAAATATTCCCCTTGTTCAAAGCTGGAGCTGCATTTAATGAACAGTGCACGCTGAGGGGACTTGTCCGCGCGGATGGGACTGTCAATTTCAGAGGGCTATAAATTGAGCCCTCCAGTCACAAAAAGAAAAGGAAAAACACATTTTGCACCGAACCTCTGGCGAAATATAGAGAGAAAACAGTGAGAATTCACTTGAATTGTCACCATTTTCTCTCCAATCTTTCCCAACTCATACTCATCCACTCACTCTCATATTAAAGCCCTAAACACTCATACACTCAAGCCAAACACTCAAGAACACAAGGAAGATTGGTAAACCCTCCTCCTCCTAACCCTAAATCTCATCCATGCATGCATCTTCAAACTACAAAATGTAGTTCCTTCATCTTCTTGCTTTAGATCTAAGAAGATCACCATGGAAGACCATCTCCATGGATGATTTTCTACAAAGATCAAAATTATTTTCAAGCTCTCTTACTTTCTTGCAAAGAAAACTCATTTTCAAAACCCTAAAAACCATTTTCAAGCATAAAATCTTGATTTCAAAGGATAAAATTCCCCTTCCCAAGCAAATGAAGTGCTTAGTCCTAATGTACCCCAAGGATGGTTTGGTATAGTTGATTCACCACTAAAATGTCTAGTGATCACTAACCAAAAACTAGGGAAATGGGGACAAGCATGGATGCAAAACCCCCCTTAAAATCATATTTTCTTTCTTGAGAAGTTGCTGTCCAGTAGCATTTTTCTCAGACCTCAGTCCATGGTCTTAATTTTTTGACACAGATGAACTTGGAATTTGGTGTTGACTACAAAACACTTTTTGTAGCCAACATCCAGAGCTTTCCAGAAATATTTTTACCTTATTTTTTGAGTGAGTAAAACTCCTCTTTTCAAATTTTCTTTCAGAGGCTAGTTCATCAGCTTCTGGGAATCCAGATCTCATATCTGAGGTTTCCAGAAGGTTTTGACCCATCAAATCTTCTCCAAAATGGAAAATTCATTCGCACAAATCTTATTTAAGGTGTCTAGAACAACTTTCATTCTCTGAGTTTATCCAGATTATGAAGTTTTAAGACCCTTGAATCCCTTTCAAAATCAAAGGTCCACTGCCTTTTTCATTCTGGCAGAAATGGCTCTCAACTTCAAAAGGTCTTTTGAGTACCAAATCTCAATCCAAAAATCTTCCAAAAATTCATGAGATCAGTTTAAAGTCTTAAAAAGATATCCCAATTTTTACTTTTCTGAGTTTCAACTTATTTTGGCCAAACACACACACACACACACACACAAATGATTTTCAGCTTGGAAGACTCGTTTTACGAGGCGCGTCGGGTGCACACTAACGTCCTTCCCGACGCGTAACATGACCTCCGAACCTAAATCTCTGATCTCGGGCTTTTTTCAAAGTTTTGGCCCTTCAAAATTAAAATGGCGTGGCGACTCCGTTTTCGTTGATTTTTTCTTTTAAACAAAAAATGGGAAAATTTTCGGATACACATATTCATCACAGTGGCGACTCTGCTGGGGACTAAGCTTTTAAAAAAAAAATGGTATTTGGTATATTGGTGGAAACCACTAAATTTCCCGTTATCGCCTCCTAACACGAGTCGGGGATAAATTGTGGTCTAACAATCCCACGTACCGGTATCACCGTTTTCAAAAAAAAAGCTTTTGAGGGTCAAGCTTCCGTCCCGGCTTTGAAAATCATTTTTGTGTGTGTGTTGATTTTTGCACAGTTTTCATGTTGTTTTGGCCGCCTCGGAGAAAGTCGAAATTTTGACTGTCGGAATAATGTCCCTAACTGTCGGAATTTTCGTGCTTACGTGCTTATGTGCTCATTAAAAATTCCAAAAAAAAAAAATTCAAAAAAAAAAAAGATTTTCAAAAAAAAAAGAAGAAGAAAATTCTCAAAAAAAAAAAATCAATCATGCATCATATTTTTAAGACACATAAAAAAATCTCTATTTTACTCGGAAAAAGAATATAGGCCTTGCACACTACGCGCACGTGACCGTACACTGCACACTACGTCCTTAACCAGGAAATCCTTGTCGCGGTCCGTTTGGTCTTATTACGCCTCTCGGATGAGCACAGGACTACCCAAACATCCCATGGAGCCTCGTGTCGACCATGCACTTGTCCGTGACACACTTTGTCCGAGACCCGGTTGGTTTTTAGTCTGGTCTGAGTCATGCCACTGTCCGTGTATAGACCTTTCCTTTCAAGCCTTTGTCGGCATACCGACTCAATATCTTTCGGGGACCCTAATCGGTCGAAGTTCTGCCGGTTTTCCGCCGCGAGACTTTGACCAAGATATTGGCCGGCGCCTTGACTTCGGCTACGGCGGCACAAATTATACAGCGATTCCCGGCATTGACAGCGAGTCATCAAGGATTAATGAATATTCCATGCCTAATTACGGCTTAAGCGACGACAAGTCAAGATCAATTGTGGACGCTTATCGGTCAAATCATGCCGACTTTTCGTCGAGCCCTCGGACATGATCTTGACTTTTGACGTCGGCTTTGTCAGTAATTTACATCGAATGCTCGTTAAGACTCGATTACCCGCCGGACTTTTAGGATCGTTATTCTTTCGGTCGGTGGGACCCGCTTGCCCTATAGGACCCTCGCCGGGGCATCCACCCTGGGAGGTCGAAATACGGGTGGAATACGAGGGGCTTATAGACGTAGTGACGGGGCCCAGCGATCCGGGAATCGAGTAGTTTGCGAAAAGAAGAGCAATCTTTTCCAACCGATTAGGTTAATAAAACATGTTTTAAGTAAACGTGAACAAATAAGCGCATGTTGCATGAGCCAAAAGCCCAAACACCTACCCTCCTTCCATTCCCAGGACATCGAACCTTCATGTCCTTTCCCATGACTCCGCACAAAGCTTGGTTTCGGGCACCGGGTCACCGTTTGATCGGTTGGGAAGAGTCAAGCGCATCGTCGGCCTCACCATTTGTTCCGACTCCGGGTTTGAGAATGTACATCGGCCGGTAATGATGGGGATAACGTCACTCCGCCTCCGGGACCCCTCGAGACAGAGCAACGGTGGAATCGGTTAGCGAACGGATGAGGTTACGACGGGAAGCACGGCTAAACGGCCTTATGGAGGCTATTAAGAGTCACGGTGCGGCCGCCGGCCTCAATCCGAGATGGCACCTTCACCGTGGAAGAAGACGAGGATGCAAACCCCACTCTCGGTCGCCACGATTACACCGGGATGCCGCCACCCACCTCCTATGGTGCCACTACGAGAACCCGTGCTCCTCGATTTTCGGGTCGGCCGGCTCCCAACCACGAGACCACCGGATCCATGCGGCCCGACGGCAGCCTGAATCGGTGGGGGCAAAATCGGTACGGAATGTCTTCTCATGGTTGGGGCTATCTCGGAATGCCACGGCTAATCGGGATCCCTCCTCGATTCGGAACCGATCAATCAGGACCCTCACAGCGGCCACGGTTCGGAATGCCGCCACAACTTGGTTACGGGCCACGGTCGGGAGCCCCTCCTCGAGAACAGTACTAGTTCATTTGCTCCTCACACAAATCCATTCCTCACTCGGACTTCTATGGGTTACCAAGCCTCCATCCGGTGTCATCAGAATCACCGGGACCGCAGTACCCCGGGTTACACACCTTCACCACGCGAGCGGCCATGCAATTCAACAATCGGGACGGCCCGCACTCGAAGCCTACTTACGGGCCCCACTCGAAATCCAAGTTATCCGGCTACATCGGGGCTGCCCACCTACTTTGCCGGTTGAAAATCAACGGCAAGCCGCGAGGTTCTATCCTTTTGCTCGAGGCTCCTACTCATGCTCCCGGGGTAACTCGGCCCGGGACGGAGTTTTCACCTACGTCCCGGATCGGCCGTTCCCTCCACCGATCTGCCTCCGGTGGTAGCTCCTCTCTCTAGCTCGGCCACTAGCTTGAATGCCATGGTTCCGCCACAAGACCCTCATCGGCACAGTTCATGGAACAACACAAGGAAATGAAAGCACGGTCGCCGAACCGCGCCAAGAAGTACGCCTTCCGGCCTACTGAGACCCGGACTCCATTGTTCCTCTGCCCCACAAATTCGTGATGCCTAATCTGGATCTCTTTGATGGGACCGCATGCCCAAAAACCCATTTGGACACATATACCTGGCAATGAAAGCCAAAGGATGTACCAATCGGCGGTTGGGCGACTATTTCGATCTATCCTTGAAGTCCGAGTGCCTTAAAGTGGTTCTTCCGTTTGAAACACGAAGCCGGGGCCACATGGGACCAGATTACCAATGCCTTCACAGAAAAATATAAGGCCAACTTGGAATGGGAAACAAATAGGGTTGACCTACAAACAACGGTGCGGCGTCTGATGAGAATGTTGGGGACTTCTACAAGCGGTGGAATGCTGAAACTCGGTGAAATGGCCATCCCTCCTTCCGAAGAGGAACAAGCTGGACATCTTCCGGTCATGCTTGAAACCACATCGAGAGCCTCCCTCGGTCACTTCCCATACTCGGACTTACGGGCCATGGTTAACTCTGCGGCTAAGTTTGAAAAGGCCTACAATCGGCAAGCCTCTTTGCACACCGCCTACGAGATATCGGGCTCCTCTTGCAAACACCGCCCTGCTCTGCTAAAGGCAAAGAAATGATTAACTATGCGGGACGGGAATGTAATAACACGACTCCTTTTGCTCCCGGGGAAACAGTAGAGCCCAGGACCGCGGGTCATAAATCTCGAAAACTTTGGAATGCCCCTGAATGACATCTTTAGGGGAATTTGGTGAAAGAAGGCTTCTTTGCGGCCTTTGGAAAATTTCCAACCCAGAAATCCGAATGCTCCCGTGGATACTACAAAGTATTGTGCCTTTCATCAAGCTCACGGACATCGGCGGCACGGCTTCACTGCGAAAAAGGCAATCCGAGGGGCTAATAGAGCAAGGAAAGTTGGAAGGCCCCGAAGGGCCTAACACGATCAAAAATCCTCCGAGGAACCATAATCGAGTGAATATGATTGAATGCGGAGAATCTTCGCATGACCGTGAAGATGCTTGATGAAGGTCCCCAAATACCCGTGGCCAACCTCGTCGAGGATCCACGAATTCGGATTCCCCCTCGGCCTTGAGGATATTGAGCGAATCAACCCATCTTGGTCTCATGTCGGAGACTCCTTGCAAGAATACGAGGCCCGCTATTTCTCGGATGAAGGGAAGGCCGATACCGAAGAAGCTGGGGCTATTCCGTTCAAAATATGAGAGGACCATTTACACAAGATGGTTAGAACAATCGAGAAGAATCGAACAAGAAAGCTTCCGGCGGGCGCACATCTTGGGGCTTATCGGCAAAGAGGCCGAAGAGCGTGCGGAGCTAGTACACTTCTGCAAATTGGCTTTGGGAGAGCCCGAATATGATCCAGAGAACAGTGAAGAATCGGAAGAGGAGGATTCCTTCTATATCCTACAGTGTCAAATACGTGCCACCCCCTCTCACTCTTCCCCCGCAATTTACGGGAGGAGAAGGCTGAGTCACAATTACCACTTAGGGAATGGGAACATATGACAATTTTGCGGTTGCACGCACCCATATTCCCCCAGCGGGTTTGATCAACGTTCCCTCTCGGCCGAAATCCCGGTAGTATGGGAAGAAGATTACAGTGACGGCGATGATGATGATGATGAGAGTGAAGAGTCAGCTGAGGCCCCGATCCGGAAACAATCTGGAACAATCATGCCGAGAAATGAGCCCGTGGGAGCCGGGCACAATGGTTGGTTATCGGCAAGCGGCAGACGAAGAAACTTCGGAAGACGAATATGAGACCGAGGACATGAAGGCCATGAAGTTTCATGGATACGAGCACGTGGATGTCTTAGAATTCAACACGCCTACCATGCTTTGGGGAAAGGGTTTTCGGGTGTCGATCCGGGCGATAGTCGAAGATACGATCGAAAGAGGAAAATTAACTCCCATCCGCCCAAATGAGAAAATAACCATGGTTAGATCAAATCCACCCAGAACAAAGTAACACTCCTTGTCGGGGTTACCCAAGAAGAGGTCACCTTCCCCGAATGTATGTCGGCTTTCGAGAGAAGTCCTAGAAGCGGCATGATCTGGATGCGCCTCCCACACGAACGCTATAATCATCTCCAACTCACGAGTATTACGAAGGGAATCGAGAATGGCTGCACTATCTGGGATGAGATCGAAAAGCCGCCGAGTCCGACAATAGCGACTCTTGTTGCATGATAACTATGAGCAAGGCCGGCCATGAGAGTGAATCGGAGGACGCCCTAGCTCTGTGGGCCATCGAGGGCAACAACACAACCCCAAACCCAAGCTTTGTGACTTGGGAAGCGGTTATAAGGGCCGCCCGGGAAGGAGCCGATGCTGGCTCGGCCCCTCACTGTCACTAGACTCCGTCGAGACCGGTGGCCAATAGCGAAAGGGCTCCCCGTTGACCTTAGCGGCATTGAAGAAATCCGGTCAAGAGACGGCGATGAGGAAGTTAATCTGTTGACCCGATGCAGGCGAGATCTTCCAAGGAAATCCCAAGGCGAGATAAGAAGGCCACGAGATCAAGCACCAAAGAAGATCGCCGCCCCTATGCTAAGGCAGTGAAACTCCGGACCACGAAAAAGAGGATCCGTGCTCACCCGGTTGAAGCAAACACGGGCCAACATTTCCCTCTGGTCTCTACTCACCTCGTCCTATCCCCATGTGAAGGTTGGAAGAAAGCACAGCTCGCACTCTCGTGCCTATTGATGCTACTCCCGATGATGTGGTACAACTAATTGGAAACATCCACTACGGGAACATAATCACTTTCACGAGATCTCGACCTCCCTCAATTTGGGGGTGATCATAATGAGCCTCTCTTCATCACGATCCAGTGGATGAACGACGCCTCCCTCGGGTCTGGTGGATAATGGGTCCAGGAATGAACATTCTTCCGGCAAAGATCATGAGCTTGCTTGATATCAAGACTACGAGACTTGAAGCCTTCTTCTCTCACAGTCAAAGCTTACGACTCAACATCCGGCAGTCCTCGGAGTTGCTACTTTAGACCTCTGGTTTGGACAAATTGATACTGTGGAATTCCGGGTTATCGACATCCCGATTACTTTCAATGCCTGTTGGAAGACCTTGGCTGCACCAAGTCAAAGGGGTCGCCTCGAAGCCTCCACCGGTGTGTGAAATTCGTCTCGAATGGGGATCGACGACCATTTACGGAGATTTAGTCACTTTAGAAGGCACGGATACGGGCGGAATACCTATTACGGAAATCAAACATGACGAGGAAGGTCACATGCTAACGGGCTTCACGGTCGAGCCTCCCAAGGCCCAAGTGTGCAACATAGATCGACGGTCACTCGGGATAAAATCCCACCGGTCTTGAAAATGATGAGAAAAATGAGCTATCTACTGGCCTCGGTGCAGGAAGCACCAACAAGGAACTCACAAACTCATCGAGGTGAAAGGACGAGAATACTCGCCACGGCACAGGATATGAGGCCTCCCGGTGGACCGCAAAGGGAAAAAGATTTGAAGGCTGCCACGGGAAAGGTCCCGGTCGACAACCCTAAATCTCTCCCCTTGAGTCCTAATTTGGTGACTACTTTGTAAAGGGTCCCACACAACCGGGAAACATCACGAGCCCACTCCTACGGCGGGATGGCTAAAGCTACAAGATAACCTCAACAAGTTCGGAGGAACCAAGGCTAACCCGGTCCGTAGAATGTTCTGGACCTACCCAGATACACAGGGCTACATTGCCATGAAGAGTGAGTATACCTTCGGAGCGTGCGACACAGTGGAGCAGTTCGAGAAGCTCACAACCACTATTCCCTGCTTGCCGGGAAGATCCGAAACACGAATTCGGGCGCGGTGCCAAAAGCTAAGGCCACGGAATTTCCCTCGAGATGATTGGGATGGTGCAGTTATGCGGCAATTGTTCGAAGAAGAAGTCCAGTGCCGGACACTTTGATTGATCTCGGCTCGGTCCAAAAGATGATAGCGGCAATTGAGAAAGGAAAACAAAAACGGCACGGTTCTGAGTCATGAGGCCACCAACAGCGATGCCGCTAAAGAATTGGGAAACTCTCTCGGGCCGTCCGCGACCAAGGAGGAAATGATCACCAAGCTTGGATTGGTCCCCGTCCCTTTGTGTCAATCTAGGACAAGTCCTCCCGAGTCTCTCTTTGTTAAGATCGAGTCTCTAGGGTCGTCCAGATGGCCTTACGCTGAAGACTACGAGTACGCAGCAAGCGTTGTATTCCTTTCGTTTTCAATGAAATGACGAACCTTTACGAGTATCCCTTGATTGCCACTTTAACTAATGATGAATTAATTAATAAAAAAACTTAATAATAATTCATTAGATAAAGAAGCGAGACACATTAAACGAAAAAAAAAAATCAAACAACAAAAAAAAAAATCTTTAAGCGGGTTGTCAGGAAAGAGGAAAATCGAGCCCAAGTGCCGAAGAGATTTTGACGAGTGTGAATTTGGGAGGCTGCGGAAGAGCCTAAAGAGACGCAGATTGGCGATTTCTTCGAAGGAATCGAAAAGGATGCTCTGCAAAGTCCTACAAAATCCTCAATTCAAAGAAAGTTGCCCTCTTCATCAAAGAAAACATCATGTGCGAGATACGGGTTGCCGGTAGAAATCATCTCGAGATAATGGATCCCACTTCGAAGGGGAATGTGAAAAAGCTGGCAGCGGAATTCCGAATAACCCGTCACAAGTCATCTCCCTACGGGCCCCAAACCAACGGGCCGTCGAAACGGCAAACAAGACTCTGGAAAATATCATCAGGAAAATGGGCTGTCCAAGGCGAGAGATTGGCCCGAGAAGTTACACACTGGCACTGCGGGGCTCTGGAGACATCGATCGGAACGGCAAGCGGGGAAACACCTTTTGCCCTCACATACGGAATGGAAGCCGTACTCCCAATCGAGCTAGAAATACCCTCGCTCAGGTATCTTCTTTGGAAAGCCGGATCAACGAGGTCGAATGGCTCCGAGTCGCCATGACGAATTGGCCCTACTAGACGAACGCCGATTGAAGGCCATGGAACACATCCAGGGCCTACCAAGGAAGAATGGCTAGAGCCTTCGACAAGAAAGTAAAGCATCGGGAAATCCGAGAAGGGGATCTCGTTTTAAAGAAAAGCCCCGGTCCGTATCAACCCCCTCGGCAAATGGGAGCTGTATGGGTCGGGCCATATGTCGTCCGAGAAGATCTTCTCAGGAGGAGCCATGCAACTTGCGGACCTCGACGGGAATCCCTTTGTACACCCGGTGAATGGTGACAAGGCTGCGCGAGATACTCCGCGTAAAACAAAAAAAAAAAAGAAGAAAGAAGGAAAAGTGCTAAAAGAGTAATACCCAACTAGGTTGAAAACCCGAGAAGGGCGGCCTAGGTAAAAAACAGGGTTGCACCAAAAAAAAAACAACAAAAAAAAAAAAAAAAAAAAAAAAAAAAAAAAAAAAAAAAAAAAAAAAAAACAAAAAAAAAACAAAAAAAAGAGTTCACCGGGTTGAACTACGAAGACTGAGCTCCTCAAAATGAGGGGAACGTGGCGGCGGAAACGGTTCGGTCTAAAGCACAAATAAAAGCCATACTTTGGCATCAATACAATTGATCGAGACCATGAAAGCGTCTCGAAAAACTCTAAAGCAATTCAAATATTCATTACAAGTTAAAAGCTCTTTGATGAGTCTAAGCCCGATTCATTCCTACAAGCGGCAACTGCTAAAGGAAAACTAAGATACATAATCAAACTAATGTGTACGCCATGACAAGAAAGGGATACTCGGAAACCTCGGAGTCACTCCAAGCCACTCGTGCTTGGCCTCTCCCCTCTTCTTCCCCCTTCGAGTCTTCTTTTACGAACAGGAAAAATGTCGGTGTTCCTCCTACCAAGCTACGGTATAGGGACGGGGTCTATCAAACCCGGCCTCTGTCGGGGCCTTAGTAGCCCTAGCGTCATCCCTCATCTCCTGTAACCTAGGCGGTAGCATAGGAGCCCTCCTCTCCTGTCTCTTGACGTAAGCCTCATAATCGGTCACGGCGTCTCCGCTCCTGTCATGAGGGTTGGCCCTCGCCTCGGCCCTCCTCCTCTCGAAGCTTGATCGGGTCCTCCGCACCCACAATGGCCTCACGCCGTCTCAAAATAGCCACTGAGTCTCTCCCGGATGCCTCTCATACCAATCCAGTACCAAGTGAGTCGGGAACACCGGTCTCGGGCCTTTGAGAATGACCCGAGGAGGAAAGGCATCATACCTCCATGCTTGGGAAAGAAATGGAAACAACGAGGGATCATCCATAGAAGCAGGAGCCACCACTGGTGGCTATATCATCAAAGCCCTCGAAGGAACTGCTCCAAGCCAAAGCGTCTCGGGACTAAAGCCGGAATATAGAAGCTGGGTGAGAAAGCCCGGAAGCATGACCACGGGAGACCCGTCTGAAGCACTCTGCGAGTCTCCACCCGCCAATGAGGCACCGACCATCGATATCTTCGGTCTGGCGACCCGCCATCCAACGCTCCCACGAGCCACGATCATCAAAATCTACATCAACACCTCTCTGGCAAAAGTCGAGGCACGATCATATCGAGAGGTTTCCCGAAGAACCCCCAAACGCTCCATCGGCCACGGGGTCGAAGGCGGGCTGCCCCGTGCATATACCGCCTTCCGGTAGCTAATCTATCGAGAGCATGAAAAGTCTCCCCCGAGAATCAAAGGAACGACATCTACGCCGGGCGACAGTGAACGACAACATCCGGCGAGACCGATGGCAGATCCCAAAGGAATAGACCATGAACAGGGTGCCAAACATACAAAGTGCAAAGGCATCCCAATAGGCATCATCTACCAAACCTAGGCCCCTAAATCTGTCGGGAAGACCGGAAATATCGAAATGATCGGGACCGCGGATCATACCTTGCGCTTCCTCCGGGGAAAGATGAAGGAGGACGCACAATCTGTCAGCAAAAGAAGCCCCTCCGGGCAAGGGAACCGCTATCTCTTCCACCTCCGGACCTCCAAGCAAGGCCCGAAATTCTTCGACAGTCGGAACAATCTCGTTGAAGGAAAGGCAAAAGACATGCCTTCTAGTATCCCAAAATGATGAAGAAGCTCTCAAAAGCTCATAATCCGGAATCAATTCCTTGAGAGACCATAAGCACTTCACCTTGTATCTTTCTTCAAAGAAGAACCTCCTCTCATGCATGATTTCCCGGGACCAATCCTTGAACTTGTTGAAGAATGACATTTGGGACTCTTGGGACAATTTTGATGGAGCTTTTCTAAAGTTTTCCATGGTTTTCTCTCTTTCTCCCGAAAATGGCTGTTTGGAATTTGGAGGTTGAAGAGGATATTTGAATTTGAAATAAAGCAAGACCAGTGCGAACCAAAATTAAAGGACGAGTGTCAGATGCAGTCCCCATCCGCGCGGATAGGATTGCTTTCCAAAAAAAATCTGCAACAGTCCAAGCTGCTACACCAAAAGAGGAATATTCCGTCCCGGTTGCTCGAAACTTGTGCAAAAACCTCCCCAAACCAGTCCATATACCAAACACCCTTGCAAAAAAAAAACCAAGGCTCATGCAACACTGCATTCATACTGCATTGCATTCATAAAATAAAATCCTAAATTATTACATTCCAAAAAAAAAAAAGAATGTGCATAAAAAAAAAAAGACAAGCAAACATAAATAAAATCCTAAATTATTACATCCAAAAAAAAAAAAAGAGAAAAAAAATGTGCATAAGCTGTACAAATCTAAATCTCAATCTCAAATCTCAAAAAAAAAAAAAATCAATCGGAGTCTCCAGCGCCCGATGTCTCCCCCCGGCCCCTCTTGCGACTCGGGCCGCCTCCTCGGGAGCCACGAAAATCTCGGGCTCGGAATCGTCCTCGTCTCCGAAAGAGGCTCATCGGGACCAACCGGCACGCTACGATAGGGCAAGCGAGATCTGCGAAAAAATCGTATCCGAAGGTGAAGGCGTCGGACTCTGGACGTACGAAGACGACCCGCCATGTTGCCAAACGTGTCCACTGCCCGTGTGGATCCCGAGAATGACGTGATCCGAAGGCGGCACCGCGCGGGGATCAAGGAGAGGAGACAAAGGAGTCTACGAAGAAGTCTCCGAGCGAATAGGGAAGCCTCCCGTCGACGGGCGCCGGCCGTGGTCGCCTCGCTCTAGCACGAGGAGCCCCGCAAGCGACCATCCTCTGATGAATCTCTTGGCCCCGATCACTTGCTTCGTCGGCTTCTCGACGACCACCTCCGAAGCGCACAAAAGCAAAAGCGTCAAAAAAAAAAAAAGAGGTGATGCTAAAGATGATGAAACAAAAGAAAGAAAAGAAGGGGAACAGGTGAAGCCATACCTTCCTACCCGGCCGAGGCCGGAAAGCTCGTGGAAGTCGCTCGGGTGAGGATCTGCACCCTCAATCGGACCCCATCCTGGATATAGGAAAAATCCGTCCGAGGGTACCGCGGGATCCCAAGCCCCTCCCTATCCAGAACACGAGGCATCCTCGGCCTCCTCAAGACGAATGTCGCATATGGCTCAATCGCCACGAAATCCGAGAAGTCTTGGCCGGCTCGGTAATCATCCCAGTCACGGACCGATCGCTCGGAGTGCATCATATCGACGGGAGGCTCCACCGGTGTCCTCAAAGGCGAATTCACGCCATGCTTTGGCGCGTCACCCTCTCTCCCGGATAATATGCATCGCAGTCGAGACCTCTCAAAATCCTCCATTTGCACAGTCCGAGATCTCGGCGCCCTTCAGCTGCGCCACCTCAGCGATCCCGGGGAAGAATATCATCCCCTCATCTGTCTCGGCCTCCGTCAAGGAAGGCAATCCGCGTACGAGTCGTACGCCCCCTGGAGCTTATCTTCTCCCGGGCATGCTTGGACCAAGGCGCATGGCCGGATACGCCCGACGTACTCCGCCGGCATTTGCCGCCACATCGTGACGTGGAAAAACTCAACGCCCGTACTGCGAAAGGTAAAAAGCCAATCAATCCAGTGCAAAAGAAAAGTGCGTGCTCAAAAAAAAAAAAGAGGGAAAGCAAAAAGAGAGCTTATACCTCCGGGGCAAACTCAAAGCGGTACAAAGAGCTCACGGCCTTCCATTTGTACCTATCAAGAGCAAAATAAAGCTCTGCCCGGCCCGGCCTCTCCCCACGAGACATCTCCGGCCGTCTCCATGTCCTCCAAGGACCTCAGCAAGGCAAAGGCTGCCGTCCCCTCGGCATGTCCAAAGGCGTGCTCGAAAAAGCAAACCACAAGAAGGCCACGGCAATCGATCGGCGCCTATCCTCTCCTCCCCGGCCTCGTAACTCGCTATGGTCTCCACGATCTTGCCGTAGACCACGGCATACTCCATCCCCATCCCCTTTTTGGGAATAGGGGAAAATCCCGAAGAGCACGAGATCGGCATCGCGCCAGCCATCCCGCCACTCAATCTTTGCGTCCATTAAAGAGACAGGCCCGTAATCGCGGCATAGTCGGAGGCGTAACCGTAGCCTCGCCCCGAGAAGAAGTGGAAGGTGTGGGTCGCGTCCCACCAATCTTTGCGCCGAGCAAACATCGAAGCCCTTGCTCTTAGGGAACTTGACCGGTCCCCTCAAGCACTCAACGAACTCCCGAGCCCCGTCTCGACAACAATGCGTCTCGGACTCGGCAAAGCTCCTCGGCCCGCATCCGGAAGCCGGTCCCACAAGTCAATCACGGACTCCACCGATCCTCGAGTCTTCATTTGTTCGAATTTGCTCCGTCACAAAACGGTTTCCGCCACTGTAAAAAAAAAAAAAAAAGAGAAAATGTCAAAAAAAATTGCATTTGCGTTTGCACAAAAAAAAAAAAGCATACACATGCATTAAAAAAAAAAAAAATTTCGACAGCATAACAGCATACAATGAGCATAGCCCCATTTTTCTCGCATAAAAGAAAACAGTTTTCAGCAAGTCCCAATGCATTCATCAAAAAAAAAAAGATGCATTCCTACGGAAGTAAAAACTCCGTCCCATTTTCATAAAATAACATGCATACCATCCATCATCTCAAAAAAAAAAAAATTGCATACATGCATATCATCCATCTTACATGCAACGGGAGGAAAAATCCGTCCCACTTTTCAAAAAAAAAAAAATCCTAAACATACATACATCTCATATTGGCAAAATGCCCATTCTTTCCAAACAAAATGCATGCATTGCTTCATTTCATCAAATATCAATATTCAATTTCAAAAAAAAAAAATCATCATTGACAATCTACGATATTCAAATTTCAAAAAAAAAAATCATCATCAAAATCAAAGTCACAATTCACAATTTTTCGAATTTTCACATGCAATTTTCGGATAAAAAAAAAAAAATAATGGCAAAAAAGGCCAATTCTTTTCCCAAGCAAAATGCACATTTTGGGATACCCATATACTCATTGCAACATGCAAAGCATCAAAATCAAGATTCAAAGACAATGAACATGCAATATTCAATTTTCAAAAAAAAAAATTCAAAAATCACCCAAAATTCAAATTTCAAACAAGAAATCAACAAAGGGATCAAAGGGTTTCAAAGTATACCGATTCGGAGATTCGAATCAGAAGCCCAATGTTGCCAAGCATCGGGGTAGGGCTCCTCACGCAACCGATTGCGAAAGATTGTAATGCCTCCTCATCCGGACGAGCTCCAATCGCCTCTCACGCTACCGGGCCACGTCCTTGGCCTTGAAAAGCGCCTTCCCCGTGTTCCATTGCTCAAAAAATCGAAGAAATCGGAAGAATTTTGAAGCTTTTAAGAGCCAACAATGGCGGATTCTCAGTTTCTCTCTCTCTGCTCTCGTCTTTTTGAAAAGGCGAATGGGGAAGAAGAAAGGGCGTTGGCCCTAATTAATACCCACTGGTTTTCAAACCCTATCCGCGCGGATAGGATTGCAAGGTCAAAATGACCCTTTTGCCCCTTAAAATTCCGGGACTCTGCAATTCGGTCCCGACTTGACGGAGTTAACCAAAGTTAACCAAAGTCGGCCCCTTGTCAAGAAAATCATTCCCGGCGGTCAAACGTAAGGCCGAGTGCCCGAGAAAGATAACGAGATCCATTATCTTTCATCAAAATCTTCCCGGCGATCAAACGTAAGACCAAGTGCCCCGAGAAAGATAACGAAATCCCGTATCTTTCATCAAAATCTTCCGGCGATCAAACGTAAGACCGAGTGCCCTGAGAAAGATAACGAGATCTCGTATCTTTCATCAAAATCATTCCCGAGTAAGAAAACGTAAGACCGAGTGCCCCGAGAAAGATAACGAGATCCGTATCTTTCATCAAAATCATCGGCGGTCAAACGTAAGACCGAGTGCCCGAGAAAGATAACGAGATCCGTATCTTTCATCAAAATCATTCCCAGCATCGAAGCGTAAGACCGAGTGCCCGAGAAAGATAACGGATCCCGTATCTTTCATCAAAATCATCCCCCGGCAGTCAAACGTAAGACCGAGTGCCCCGAGAAAGATAACGAGATCCCGTATCTTTCATCAAAATCATCCGGCGGTCAAAGCGTAAGACCAGAGTGCCCCGAGAAAGATAACGAGATCCGTATCTTTCATCAAAATCTTCCCCGGCGTCAAACGTAAGACCGAGTGCCTCGAGAAAGATAACGAAATCCCGTATCTTTCATCAAAATCATCAACGACACTCAAACGTAAGGCCGATTTCCCAGACGAATACGTCTGATTTTCCCCAGCAAAGGCTAACAAAATCCCCAGCAAAGTTAACGGAATCCCAAAAGCCAACGAAATCTCGAGTAGTACTCGAACTACGAAAGGGCTTGATTCCCACTAGGGATACGTAGGTAGCCTATCATTAGGTCCAGCCCCTCGACCAAAACGGTCACCCTCTCCTTCGGCGGCGAGACAAAGTCCACCGAAAGGCCATTTCAAATTAAGGTCCGAGGCACCTAAAAAGCCATCATCATCAAGGTCCGAGGCACCTAAAACGCCATCTTCAAGGTTCGAGGCACCTAAAAAGCCATCATCATCAAAGTCCGAGGCACCTAAAACGCCATCTCCAAGGATTGAGGCACCTAAGACGCCATCTCCCAAGGTTTGAGGCACCTAAGACGCTATCACTAGGAAAGCGATAAATCGCAGTCATCCCCAGCAGAGACCGAAAATGGTCATTCCTATCCCAGCGGCGAGCGGATAGCCATCGGACCGAAAATGGTCATCTCTTATCCCCAGCAGAAGTTTCTTTCCGGTAACCGGCGTAGAACTCGCTCATCGGGTTCGAGGCACCTAAAACGCCATCATCTCCAGGGTCAAAGACCCGAACTACGACTGGCTTGATTCCCATTCGGGATACGTAGGTAGCCTATCGCTAGGTTCAGCCACCCGATCACTCGATCATCCTGCCAAATATGGAGCCTTACTCTTATCGACGACCCCGCTTCCTTCGAAAGCGCCGTCGCCGAGGGGCTACTGTAAGTGCTCCAATTTGAGCTTGTTAGAATTTTCGTTAGAAAATTAACGAAAGTTATAACATTTCTAACAATTCCTAACAATCCTAACATTCCTAACAAAGTGAGGGTAAAATGGGCATTGTTATTTAAGGTTAAACCTTAAAAAGAATCTCAAAAAAAGAAAAACAAAAGAAGAAAACCATAAATAGAAATGCTGGAAACATAAACTGGCTGCCTAATTTGAATTTCAAAAAGAAATATTCCTCTTGTCCAAAGCTGGAGCTGCATTTAATGAACAGTGCACGCTGAGGGTTCCTGTCCGCGCGGATGGGATTGCAATTTCCAGAGGGCTATAAATTGAGCCCTCCAGTCACAAAAATAAGGAGGAACAACACATTTTGCACCGAACCTCTGGCGAAATATAGAGAGAAAACAGTGAGAATTCACTTGAATTGTCACCATTTTCTCTCCAATCTTTCCCAATTCATACTCATCCACTCACTCTCATATTAAAGCCCTAAACACTCATACACTCAAGCCAAACACTCAAGAACACAAGGAAGATTGGTAAACCCTCCTTCTCCTAACCCTAAATCTCATCCATGCATGCATCTTCAAACTACAAAATGTAGTTCCTTCATCTTCTTGCTTTAGATCTAAGAAGATCACCATGGAAGACCATCTCCATGGATGATCTTCTACAAAGATCAAAATTATTTTCAATTTATCTTATTTTCTTGCAAAGAAAACTCATTTTCAAAACCCTAAAAACCATTTTCAAGCATAAAATCTCATTTTCAAAGGATAAAAATCCCCTCCCCAAGCAAATGAAATGCTTAGTCCTAATGTACCCCAAGGATGGTTTGGTATAGTTGATTCACCACTAAAATGTCTAGTGATCACTAACCAAAACCTAGGGAAATGGGGACAAGCATGGATGCAAAACCCCCTTTAAAATCATATTCTCCTTCTTGGGAAGTTGCTGTCCAGTAGCAATTTTCCCAGACCTCAGTCCATTGTCTTAATTTTTGGACACAGATGAACTTGGAATTTGGTGTTGACTACAAAACACTTTTTGTAGCCAACATCCAGAGCTTTCCAGACATATTTTTACTTTATTTTTTGGGTGAGTAAAACTCCTCTTTTCAAATTTTCTTTCAGAGGCTAGTTCATCAGCTTCTGGGAATCCAGATCTCATATCTGAGGTTTCCAGAAGGTTTTGACCCCTCAAATCTTCTCCAAAATGGAAAATTCCTTCGCACAAAGCTTATTTAAGGAGTCTGGAGAAACTTTCATTTTCTGAGTTTATCCAGATTATGAAGTTTTAGGACCCTTGAATACATTTCAAAATCAGGTGTCTGCTGCCCTTTTCATTCTGGCAGAAGTGACTTCTCAACTTCAAAAGGTCTTTTGAGTACCAAATCTCAATCCAAAAATCCCCCAAAAAATCATGGGATCAGTTTAAAGCCTTGAAAAGATATCCCTATTTTTACTTTTCTGAGTTTCAAAGTATTTTGGCCAAAACACATACACACACACACACACAAATGATTTTCAGCTTGGAAGACTCGTTTTACGAGGCATTCCGGGTGCACACTAACGTCCTTCCCGGCGTGTAACATGACCTCCGAACCTAAATCTCTGATCTCGTGCTTTTTTCAAAGTTTTGGCCCTCAAAATTAAAATGGCGTGGCGACTCCGTTTCGTTGATTTTTTCAAACAAAAATGAGAAAATTTTTGATACAATTCACACATCATCACAACTAGCCATATGGCTTATACTGGCTAGTTAAGTAATGTACACTAGTTAAGTAATGTACACTAGTTAAGTAATTAACTCGTGCACACTAGTTAAGTAATGTACACTAGTTAAGTAATGTACACTAGTTAAGTAATCTATAAGTCAATATTATTTTTTCAAAATTCTATCTTCAGGGATCTAGTTTGAATCGTCTCGTCAAGACAAAAAAATCAGTGTTTTCGAAATTTTTTTTCGACTTATAGATATTGAGATATTTTATTTTGAAATTTGAGGGGGATTTAGTTCACAATAATTACGAAAATATCAACCTCTCTATCTTTTTTTTTAATCTGGAACATTGATGTGTTTTTTAATCCAATGACTGTTAGTAGTTCTTATGGTTCTCATATAAATTTGGTTCTCATTATAATAGGACCCTATATATATATATATACTCCCTCCGTTTCATACTTACGTGTACATTTTTTAAAATGGAAAAGAATATTTAATATTCCCCCCACTCATTCTCTTTTCTATTTTACTTTTATTCTCACTTTACTTTTTCCATTATTCACTTTTCTTAATTTACGTGCAAAAACTCAAGTGTGCACTTAGATACGGGACATATGGGACGGAGGGAGTATATAATAGAGAATTCTTGAAAGTAGAGCGGGTCAATCCCCCTCAACGTTCAAGAATTCTCTACAATCCTCCTTTAAGATTATTGAAAACACATACATGTAATTTTTACCCCCCCCCCCTAAATTTAGTAAAATTCTAAGCAACCCCCTTATTTGGGAAAATGTAATATTTGTTTTAGGATTGGGCTGTTACCACTATAATAATTACTCATCCACTACACTAATTATTTTTATTGTAAATTAATCATTTGCTTAACATAATTGTCATTAGGAATAAAAATAAAAAATTTGCTTGTCTACTACATCATTGATATTCCTTAATAATGTATGCATTATTTAATAAGTTTTTTTTTTCTTTTTGATATCTGAATTAGTTCATGTAGAATAAATAAATTATTTATATATAAGAAAATATAAAATTGATATGGAATCTTTAGTAGGAAAATAAAATTATTTGTATATGCAACAAATTAGCTATTTTTGTACACATAAATTTATTTATATTTTTATCTAGTTTTTTTTTTTAAATAGAAAGTGGTGAAAAAACTATGTAATTTTATATAATCTATTTCATCGGAAAATATAAAACTAAATGACAAAAACTTGGGTGAGAACACCTATACCCGTCTCATCCATGAGACGGGTCATTTTTGACCCATGATCCGGAAAATTACCCGCTCTCTTCTCTCTCTATACGTAAATGCTCTTCTCTCTCTCTCTATACGATGTAAATGTAGAGACCTCCATTGCCGACCCAATCTCTGCCCTAGCCTAGCTCTCTCCCTCTCTCCAACCCACCACCCACCGCACCTTCATCATTTCCGGCCATTATCGCCGGCGTCGACTTGAGAGATCCGTCGATCTCTCCCTCTATCCAACCCACCACCCAACGCCCCTCCCCCACCTTCTCTTCCTCGTTTTTTTTTTTTCCGCATCCTGAGCCAAATTTAAAGTGGTTGTTTGGTGGAGCTTTCATCTTTGTCATTTGCTGCATATCATTTGTTGTTTGATTTCCTGCAAATTCATCAATTGAATTTGTTGTTCTTCATATTTTTGCTGCAATTTCACTGATTGAAATTGCTTCTACTCGTTGTTGTTGAGTTTGAGATTCCTTGCATAATACTTGTTTTCTTAGTGCTAAATCATGGAAAGTTCCTCTGATGATGAATTTCTGTAAAAAAAAAAAAAAAAAAAAAAGTGAAAAGTAATAGTTACTATAACATAATGTAATAATTGAATGCATATAAAGTAATAATTTGTATACATTAAAGTAATACATATATACAGTAAAAGTAATAGTATTTTTTCCCTATGTTTTCTTCGTTTGGCAAAAGTAATACTTCTCATTTGTTTAAGTAATAGTTGGTATTGCTATAAGTAATAGTACTACACTTGTGAAGTAATATTGTTTTTTTTTTTTTTTAACTAATAATAGTTTTAGGAACTGTTTTCATTTTGAGTAATACTTCTCATTTGTTTAAGTAATAGTTGGTATTGCTATAATTAATAGTACTACACTTGTGAAGTAATAGTGTTATTTTTTTTTAACTAATAATAGTTTTAGGAACTGTTTTCATTTTGAGTAATACTTCTCATTTGTTTAAGTAATAGTTGGTATTGCTATAAGTAATAGTACTACACTTGTGAAGTAATAGTGTTATTTTTTTTTTAACTAATAATAGTTTTAGGAACTGTTTTCATTTTGAGTAATACTTCTCATTTGTTTAAGTAATAGTTGATATTGCAAAACAGGTATTACGTTTTACTTATGAACAATGTTACTTTAAGAGATGGTAACTATTACTTTTTCTAAACCACTGAAAAGCCGAAAAAATAATATAAAAACTAAAAAAAAATAATATAAAAACTAAAAAAAAAAAGCAAAAAGCAAAAAAAAATAAAATAAATAAAATAAAATAAAAAAATTGGGCCTAAAAAAATATGGGAGGCCTAGGAAATAAATAAAGACCAATTAAAAATCCAAAGAAGGCTTCAAATTGCTTGGCTGTAATGAATTTGGCGTGGACTAGGAATTATTGGTTTGGGCGATTATGCCCATGGATCATGGGTCGACCCGTCTCATCCATGAGACGGATCCCATGTGTTCTCACAGGAGACCTCCTCAAACTAAATTGATTCTATTAATAATATTTTTCTATATATCAATAAAATTAAATGTTACTATGTTGACTATTTTATTATTAGAGTTTATTGCGTTCAAAGCGAGTTCACCAAAAAAAATCTTATAATTATAATAGATTAAATATATTAAACAATTAGTTGGCAAAAGTATAACATTTATAATTACTTTAGACAACCGAAAGACAACAAATACAAATATATAATAAATAGTTAAGTTAAAGAGAAAAACTATAAATAATTTTTTTTATCTGAAAAATTAATTTTATACTCCTTACGCATACGTAAGGTAAGTACTCCCTCCGTCCCAATAAAAGCTTCACTAATTACCCAAAAGGGCGTCCCGTTAGAAGTTTCACCTTTTCTTTTTTGGCAAATAATCTTTACTATTTCCTCCACTCATTCTCTCTCCTACATTATTTTAATACTCACAACACTATTATAATTTACTATTCCCTCCACTAATTCTCTCTCCTATTTTCAAATTACACTCACAACATTTTTTTTTCCCTCTCATTTTCATAATTTGCGTGCCCACCCAAAAGGGTGAAGCACTTATTGGGACAGAGGGAGTATATCAAAGGAAAATTACGTCATGATTGTCGTTCATTAGATTTATATAAGCAAAATAATATATTTTTATAATGTTTCTTTAAATCCTCAAAACATCAAAAGATAATTATTTCAATTTATAAAACACAAAATTTTGGGGGAAACTAGTTTCCCCAAATATTATAAAAAGTGTAGTGGTGTTAGCCCTTCCGGGAGAGGCCAAACGGGTTGCCCGGCCCGTTTGGCAAAAGCCCGTGGGAGAAACGAGTTTAAGTCCGTTTGTCCGTCTCACTAAACGGGCCTAAACCCGGCCCGACACGGCCCAAATAGATCTCCAAAGCCCGCTCATTCGGCCCAGATCTAAAGATCTACGGGATTAATGGGTTTTCATTTAAAAAAAAATCAGAAAAAGCTCGAAAATATGAAAATAAAATAAAAAATAATTTAGTATTTAATAAGTTGTTATTTAAAATATAAAATCTCTTAGATATAAGAAAATTAGTTATTTTTTAGATATAACAAAACAATAGTTTATACTGTATCAACAAATAAAATTTATTTAAACTAAATTGTTTTCTAAAATGTATAAAAATTCTATATTTCTATAAAATAACTAATTTTCTATAAAACATATATATATATATATATATATATATATATATATATATATATATATATATATATATATATATATATATATATATATATATACACTAATAATAATGCTATATGTTTTTTTTAAAATATATTAAATTCTCAGGCTTTCTTTTTACAACATTTCTTTGAAATTTTGGATTGTCTTCTTGAATATTAATAATGCAATATTTCTTTGTATGATTTAAATATATGTATAAAATATGTTGTACTCCCTTTGTCCCAAAATGTTTGTCCCATTTGACTTTTTTGTTGAACTTTGACCACTCATTTATGAAAGATTAATCATGTTCATAAAATTTTAAAAGTTGTTGTTGATAATATTATTAATGGTGAATCAATAGGAATTTTTAGAATTTCATGAACATAATTAAATTGTCATATATTTATGATCAAAGTTCAACAAAAAAGTCAAATGGGACAAACATTTTGGGACGGAGTGAGTAATATATTTTAAATTCTTTATAAGTATCGCAATCTAAAAATTCTATATGCTTTATAATTAGCAGAACAGTTTGCTGTAATATTTTTTTAAATTTTGTTTTTGCAATTATCTCAATCTCAAAAATCAAAGTCAAATTACTTTATGTCATAATGTGTTAGCTTTTTTATGTTTAGGATTTTTAGGGAATAATGGTTTAATCTTTGTGTATTGGGACTAAAAAAATAAAATTGTTATAGACTACGTATAACATTTCTAACACAAGCATTAAACGAGTAATTTTTATTAGTCTATAATAGTGATCAAATTAAATAAAACAAAAACAAAACAAAAGAGGAAGTATTTAATAGTAATTCTATAGAGGTCACAATTTCACAAACACCCTTCCTCCTACCCATATAAGTAATTACATAAATAAATAAATAAATAAATATAAATCGTTAGTATTTAAATAATAATATATTTATTAAAAAAAATAAAACCTTAGCTATCCATCTTATAACTATATCATTTTAAGTTAAAAAAATCTCGAAAGGAAAAAAAATAATATTATTCTAGAAATTCATATTCTCATAAAAATAAATGAATAAAAAGAGAAGAGAAATTAACTCAATACAATCAACATTTTCATTCCCATACAATTATTCTAGAAATTCGTATTCTCATAATAATACTCCCTCAGTCCCATATTTATAGCTTTCGAACTCAATAAAATAATCATGTTTAATGTTTAATATGAAGAATTTATGTAAATAGGGTCGGATTTAGCCTTTTTTTTCTCAATTTTTTTTTATCTAAGTCACCCACTATATGTAACTTTTTTATATATGAAGTTATTTTTCACTGTTATTATTCTTTACAATATTTTTTAAATACCAAGCCCACGCGGTTCCAAAAACCTGGATTTGCGCCTGTATGTAAATATCATCAAATGTAGTAATAATGATCAATAAATTGTTTGTCTATTTTAGAATAAAGTAAATTATCATTTTATAAAATGTTCCTATTTTAGATTTGGCATGTGAATTTCAGTTTCATAAATCTGTATTTTCCTTTATTTTTTTACCATATAGAAGATTTTATTCACATTGCTTTAAACATATATACATGCACCCCTATTTATATATATATATATATATATATATATATATATATATATATATATATATATATATATATATATATATACACACACACAAAGAAACATAACATGCCCTGAACAAAGATATCATACATCAATATGAATTGCTTCATAAGATGTGCTCTTTCTTACTTCAAATGCTTTCTCTTATTTTGCCTTGTGAGCTCAAATACTTCATTTGGTCTTACAGAGGATAAAATTAGTAGCTTTCAGGTTCATATCGTTAATTGGCTCGATGGTCCTGTTCGAGTCCATTGTCAATCGAAAAACAATGACCTCGGATATCATGATCAACCTAAGGGGTCGGACTACAATTGGTCATTCAGACAGAACCTATTTGCAACCACTCTTTACTATTGTCACTTTTGGTCGTCGGACAATAAGCAAAGCTTTTTCGACGTTTTTACTAGGGAATTATCGAAAGCATGTAATGGCGAGGTTGAAGGTTTCAGGAGATGCAACTGGAGGGTTAAACCTGATGGCTTTCATTTTCAAGATGGTGATCAATGGCTTTTAAAACATGAATGGAATGAATCAGTTATAGTTAGATGATCAAGATTTGAACTTTTGTAATAATGGCTTCATGTTATCCTATATAAAATGAAATCAAGTTTCTATGGTGTGAATGCTTAGAAAAAATAGAAGTGTTCTTCCCACAATTTCAGCAAATGGTAAAAATCAAGTTTATATAGAACATATGATAATTTTTAGGAAAAAGTATCACTCAACTATATATTTTTTGTGGATTTAATCACTAAACTCATTTTCGTTGCAAACAACATATTCAACTCATTCATTTTTGCATTCATACTGATGTCGTCAATTTCCCCGTTAAATGGTCAATTGCATCGCATGTGATGAAATTTTAAAGGGTGTTTTAGATAGTTTACTCATTATAAGGTTGAGCTTGTTCAAAATAAGTCCTTGTTTATTGATCTTTTCTCATGTTAGTCGCTGAGATTTTTTTTTCATTCACTTTGTGGTTAATGTAATTTTATGATTATGTATAGTGTGTACTAATATAATATTTTCAAAAAAACAAGTATTTATTTATACGACGTATTCTTCTATATAATAAAATAAAATATTTTAATGTCATATATATTAAACTAGGAAGTTTTTATTACAAATAGTGTAATTATTTTGACAAAACGAATTATATCTCTTCTATTATTATTATTTGTTTGAAAAGAATTAATCATTTTATTGTTTAAATATATTATACAGTTACTTTCTCTCACAAACAACCACCACCCACCACCATCTCACCCGCCAATCGCATAGCCATAAATCTTAATCAACAAACACCACAAAGCTCGAACACAAATTCGACTTCAAAGATTAAAACTCCCTTTCTATAACATATTGTATTTCTATAACATATTGTATCGCATAACACTATATAATACTTCATAGATTAATATAATATTGCTAGTGGCAGGCAATGATCAATTTTCGGCGATGGAAGACCGATTTTCGGCAAAACAGCGACCAGCAACCAGCGATCGACGATCGATTTTCGGTGGCGAGCGACGGGGGGTGGCGAGCGGCGGCGACGGGCGGCAATGCGGTGATGATGCTATTTCATATTTTTTTAATTACTACATATTGCTTGAAGTATAATATTTCACCGAATAAAAACTTGTGCAACATTTAATTTAATGAGAAAATGATTTGTCGCAAAAGTAACTTATTATGTGGGTCAAATGCCCTTGAAATAATACTTTTTTATATCTGATATTAACAACGGTGTAAATTGTTACTTAATTTTCCCTATTTTATATATTTAATTTTATTATTACTAATTAATCTATTTTAAAATTCCCCCTAGGTAAATTTTTATTTGTATAATTTGTATTCATACATATTTATACTTGTAAAATTTGTGTTCATGGATATTTGTACGCTAGAAGATATTTTATAGGTATATAATAATATTTTTTTCAAATAAATCTTTTAAATTGTATATTTGTGTGTAAATTCTCCGCCATGTGAATTTTTTCCCAAATAATCCCGTTTTACTTTTTTATTTACCAAAATGACTTACTGTTCAAACTATTGCCCGGAATGTCCTCTTTTTTGAAACTCGCTACACCGTGTAGCGAGTTTGACTAGGGTTGGTCAAAACTCGCTACACCGTGTAGCGAGTATAGGGCAATTAATTAGGCCGTTGGAAAATTAATTACGGCATTTAATTAAACAAAACTCGCTACACGGTGTAGCGAGTTTTGACCAGATTTAAGTCAAACTCGCTACACCGTGTAGCGAGTTTAATATATTCCAAACCCCTACTTATTCCTCTTCGTCAGTCCCAACAAAACATACCATTCTCTTCCTTTCTCAGTCCAGTTCTCCCTTTTCTTTCTTTCTTTCTTTCTTAAGTCCATCTTTCATCTATCTCTCTCAAAATGGATCCATCAAAACCCCGCTGGTATCTTGGACGAAAACCTCTTCCAGGACATCCCGGTCAAACCTCCAATCGTCTATCTAATCTCTCTCAAATTGAACGAGAGTTTCAATCTCCACCGTCTCCACCGCCTCAAATCGAACAAGAGAGAGAATCTCCACCGCGTCATATCATACCTGGTCCCGCTGGTGAAGCACAGGCCGCCATGCGTCGGCATCGCACCGGAAAAGCTCATGTTTCTCAGGGACCCCCCGCTCAGTCGACCCAAGAGGCGATACGTAAAAAACTTGAAGAGCCGGTGGAAGATGATGATTTTCAGGGCAAAGCTTGGCTTTCTGCGATGGACTATCTCACTGCAGAGGGTACTTATTATCCCTTGAGAATGGTCAAGGAGAATTGCCAAAAATATGAGAGGGTGGAACAGGTATATTATTTTATTTTAATTATAGTTAAGGTTGAAATTTATAAATAATTGATCATTATATTTTTTTTGTTCTATTAGGTTGTTGTGGTTGTGAAGGAGTTTAATCGAAGTGATCATGGCTCTGTGCATTTGGTTTTGAAGGATCCTACTGATACCATTGATGCTTACATTGCTGATAAAGTGATGAGAGATAGTGAGGGCGGAAGTCACATAGGTGTTGGTGCTGTTCTTATACTGACTAAGGTATGAAATATTTTCCTTAACATTACACTCCCTAAGATTATATTCCTTAACATTTTGTTATAAATGTTTTGTTTTGTTGATCTATTAGGCTGTTGTTTGGGCCCCCTCGCGCTCATCAAAAATACTTAACATTGTTACTTCCAATGTTTTTAAGGTGTTTCCCAAGGACTGTTAATTTCTGTTATTGGACATGTAACTTGACAATATTTATTTTTTGTGATTTTATGTAAGATTTCCTATGTGGCCGGGATGTGGCCACTAACTTGAAAATATTTATTTTTTGTGATTTTATGTAAGATTTCCTATGTGGCCGGGATGTGGCCACTAACTTGACAATATTTATTTTTTGTGATTTTATGTAGATTTCCTATGTGGCCGGGATGTGGCCACTAACTCGAAAATATTTATTTTTTGTGATTTTATTAATGAATGGAAATACTTACTAAAGAAGTGCTAGCAAGATTACTAATGTGAAAGTTCACCCGATAGCTTTTCTTAAAAATATCCAAATTTGGGTTCTTAATAACGGTTTCGATTTCGGGTGCACATTAATTGAATTTGAGTATTTTTCTAAAACGATCCTACAATTAGGTTATATATGTTGATATGCCTACTTCTTGCTCATGCCTAGTTATCATCAACCAAGATGTGTTAATCGAATTCACTAAAAAAAATATCCTAAATTGCAAGTAAATTAATAAACATTACTATCTCATTTTTTCGGCACAACAAAACTAAATTTAATAGCAAAAAAAAAAAAATAGAGAGTAATTAAACAAACATTCATATTTTCGGATTAACAATGTCATCAAAAAAAATCAAAAAAATCCTAAATTGTAAGTAAATAAATAATAAAATTATAAATTATAAGTAAATAAATAATAAAAAAATTCGAATTAAAAAAACTAAATATAATAACAAATTCCCTTGATTGAATTATAAATTATAAGTAAATAAATTATAAAAAAAATCAAAAAAAAATTCCTTGAGACTAATTTGTGTATAAACAATGTCATCAAAATCCAATTACAACATCATATAAAAAATAAAAAAAAATTATAAATTATAAGTAAATAAATAATAAAATCAAAGTAAAAATTTAATACAATACAAAAATTTAAACTTACAATTAAAAAAAGGTTGAATTACTTGACAAATTCTTCCTTGGTTTGGTTGATCGGTGCTTCTTCTTCTTCTTCCCTTCTTCTCTCTCGGCGGCGGCGACTGATGTAATTTTTTTTTTCTCTGAGATTGTTTGAATGAAGACGAACTGGAGAAAAGGGTTTTAAATAACTCGCTACACGGTGTAGCGAGTTTAATACAAACTCGCTACACCGTGTAGCGAGTTTCGTTTAATTAAATGCCGTAATTAATTTCCCAACGGCCTAATTAATTGTCCTAAACTCGCTACACGGTGTAGCGAGTTTTGACCAACCCTAGTCAAACTCGCTACACGGTGTAGCGAGTTTCAAAAAAGAGGACATTTCGGGCAATAGTTTGAACAGTAAGTCATTTTGGTAAATAAAAAAGTAAAACGGGATTATTTGGGAAAAAATTCCCACCATGTCTAGGCCCCGTTTAGACTTCGCCTAGGCGGTCTACGCGTTAGGATCGAATATTCCGCTAGCGACCGCTCTGCAATTTTTTAGATTCAGGGGCAGATCTAAAGATATACGGGCTTAAACAGGTTTTCAATTTTTATTTTAAAAAAAATCAGAAAAAGCTTTGAAAAAATAAAAATAAAATAAAAAATAATTTAGTATTTAATAAGATATTTTTTAAAATATAAATCACTTAGAAATAATTTGAGCTATATGTTTTTTTATAAAAAATATATTAAATTCTCAGGCTTTCTTTTTACAACATTTCTTTGAAATTTTGGATTGTCTTCTTGAATATTAATAATAGTTTTGCAATATTTCTTTGTATCATTTAAATTTATGTATAAAATATGTTGTAACATATTTTAAATTCTTTATAAGTATCTAAAACTAAAAATTTATATGCTTTATAATTAGCAGAACAGTTTGCTGTAATATTTTTTTAAATTTTGTTTTTGCAATTATCTCAATCTCAAAAATCAAGGTCAAATTACTTTATGTCATAATGTGTTAGCTTTTTTATGTTTAGGATTTTTAGGGAATAATGGTTTAATCTTTGTGTATTGGGACTAAAAAAATAAAATTGAAAATCCCGATCAAATTCCTACCTACTAGTTATAGACTATAACACTAGGATTAAGCCCGTGCTTCGCACGGGGATTACGTTTTCGGTGACTTTTGTGTAAAATATATTTAAAGATGTCATATATAATGGTCAAGAGTCTAATAAAATTACAATTTTCAATGTCTAAACCTTCACATTCTATAACTATATATCATTTATTGGATGTATGAATGCATTCGAAGGAGAAGACATTATTATACATTATCTTTCAACGTTCAATGTTTAAATTGATTGATTCATACTTCATATTCTATAACTATATTATCATTTATTATATTCATGAATGCGTTATAATAATCAGGACTATTAATATGCATTATCTTTCATATTTCAATATCCAATATTTTAAACCGATTGATTAATATTCTATAACTTTATCATCATTTATTAGTTGGATGGATGCATTAGAAGAAATGACAATTAATATGTGTTATCTTTCATATTTCAACATCTAAATTTTTAAATTGATTTGTAATATAAAATTATACTCCGTATACATTTTTGATACTTTTTTTTTTAATAATGACAACGTAATCATAACTTAAATTACATATAAATAAGAAATCAACATTTTGTCAGAATAAAAACATAATACAAAAACACAAAATAAACAAAAAATACAATCAAAATGAAGAACATTATTTGCATAAAACAATTATATTAAGAATCTTAAAATGTATCAAAGAATACAAAATTGTAATTTAAATATACTACACATTTTTATAAATCATAATTAAAATAGACAAATCAATAAAATAATAAAACAAATATGAAGAGTCAATGCAAAATAAATAAAAACTAAAATTGACAAACCAAAAATTTAAAGCAACAAAAAAAAATTTTGAAAGCGTGAGCTTTTTAAGGAACTACTTGTTTCCTTATTTAATTTGTCTTCTATTATGGTAAGAAGATTTTGGAACTTTCATGGAGATTTATAAGTATATTACCTTGACTAGGAATTGTAAATATAGTAAATATATTTTATTTATGTACATAGTTTTATATTAGGACTAACCTACTAATATTTGATTTCCTTGTGAGTGTGTTTATGTTTTCATATAGGAAAAGGATTCTCACAAAGGAAGAGGTCGATTGCATGAAGATCTTCTCAATGGTGCACTATAAATTCAAGACATTCAGCACATGAGAAGCTACGGTTTTTAGAGAGAAAAATACACATACTTCATTGCATACGACTTTGTTGATTTTAGGTTGTGAGCTTACATCCGTAACTCACATCTAGGTTTTTATAAAGTTCTCTTGTTTTACTTCTGATTGAATAAGTCCTACTTGGGAAAGGGGAGTTGTTCATATCGTAGAAGGTGATTAGAACTTGTTTAGTATTTTCATATTTTAGTTTTTCACTTATTTGTTTTTGTAAGAAACAAAAGTTTTTATAGTGAAAGGTTTTTGGGCGTAAGCCTAGTTTGCTGATCACACAGATCAGTAAGCGTATATAACTCTTGAGTTATTGCATTTAATTTGCTTTTATTTATTTTATTCCATTGCATTATACGTGGATGTGTGGACGGTTGTGAGACACATGTACTCACATCCTTTGCCTATTGCGTGATCTAAGTTTCCTAGCTACACGAAACTTTCAATTGGTATCAAAGCCAACTCTCGAAATATTACTGAGTGTTGATCCAGAAAGTGTAGTCATTATGGAATGCCAAAATCACCAAAATAGGCCTCCTGTCTTGGATGGCACAAATTATTCTCTTTGGAAGTCTAAGATGCGAAATTACATCAAAAGTATTGATGAAAGGGCTTGGATGTGCATTCTTGTTGCATGTGCAACCTCCTCTTGTGGAGAAAAAGCCATCTTACGGTGTTGGTGAGTCCTTCTTTGAAAGAAAACCTGAAGAACAATGGACTCTTGATGAAATACAACTGCAAATTACAATTCAAAAAGCCATGGGTGCTATTTTCAGCCATGTTTACGGGAATATGTACAAGCTTATAACAAAGGAAAGTATAGCCAAAGCTGCTTGGGATAGTTGGCAAACGCAATGTGAGGGAGCACCAAGTGTGAAGGCTACCAGGCTTAGAATTTTAATGGATAGGTTTGAGTTACTTCGAATGGAAGAAAGCGAGGATATTGTGTCATATCTTTGCTAAGATTCATGAGATTTCAAATGAATGCACAAGTCTAGGAGAATCTATCTCCAATGCAAGACTTGTTAGTAAAATTCTAAGGACCTTGCACGAAAGGTTTAACATTAAAGTAGGCTGTGATTGAAGAAACAAAGGACACAAACACTGTAGGTCTTGACACTATCATAGGAATCTTGAGCGTGTTTGAGCTTAACCTTGAGGCTCAGAAGAAGAACAAAACACACAAGTCTTGCCCTTAAAAGTCTTTCTTTGCTCTACCAAAAGAGCTTGTGGAATTATCCTGCGAAATTGACAAGTCTAATCTTGAAGATGAGGATGTAGCTTTTATTTCAAAGAAATTCAGTTCTATCTTGAAAAATAGAAGGATAAGCAAATTCCCCAATAGACCTACTTCCGATCTTCTTTGAAAAGCCAAAACCTAGCACGACCTTTGGATTCAAGAAACCAAGTTTTGAAAATAAATCATCTGAATTTGTCCAATGTAGGGCATGTCGTGGCTTTGGTCATTATGCCAATGAGTGTGCCAACACACTTAAAAAGAAGGGAATGAGCTTAACTGCTACCCTTATTGACAGTGAGGATGAGGAAGAAGAAGTGGCTAATATGTCTGTCTTAAATTGTCATTACGTGTTTAATGCCTTTTACGCGAGATATAGAAGAATATACTCCTGAAAATCCCTTGGTTGTGGGCTCAGTTGTGTACACATCTGGTGTCACATCTGAACTGGTGCTGAACTGTTTCTCTGTAAAAGGAGATTCAGATGATGAAGATGAAGAAAGAGACATTCCCTATGAGGAACTCTTTGCCACATACAAGGAGCTGCATACGGATTGGATGAAAAGATTGGACAAAATTGAGGTACTTGTTAAGGTAAACAAATCTCTTTCGATAAATTGGCTGCTTGTGAAGATGAAAAAGTTTGTACTTTCAAAAGAAAATGATGCTCAAAAGATACCATTGCAAGACTTGAAGTCCTTGTGACCAAAAGAGAAGTTGACCTTGAAAAATTCAAGAATGAATGTGAAAAAGCTGAAAATACTTTTACTAAGTTAAACAAAAGTAAAATGAAAATGGAAGAAGCTTTTTCTATGGGTCAACGTGACAAAATTGGTATAGGTTTTGAAAATAATTTTGTAAAGGAGGGATGTGAGACTTCTACCTCAAAAAGTGTGAAAAAATAAGTTTTTAAAGAAAAAGTCATTCTGAGTGAGAAGAAACCAAGGAAGAGGCATTACATTTGTCATTCTTGCCCTAGCTCCTGGTCACATTAGGCCCTTCATTACAAACTCAAGGTGATAAAAAATGCAGTAATTTCAAACGGCCTCGGATGTGTGAGAAGATGTATGCACATCCTAACACACATCCAGTCAATCTGAGACCTCTGCAACCCAAAAAGAAAAGCATTAAACGGTGGGTGCCTAAACTAATTACCACCTGCAATGTTGTTTACTCTTCCCTCAAGAGTTACGTCTACTTTTGCTCTTGGTATTTTGATAGTGGGTGCTCTAGGCACATGATTTGGAAACCAAGCGAGTCCTTCTTGATTATGAAGTAATAAATGGAGGGAAAGTAAATTTTGGTGGAGGTGCTCAAGGAAAGATTGTTGGGAAAGGAACCCTGGATGTTAAGGGTCTCCCAAAATTGCACAATGTGTACCATGTGGAAGGCTTGAAAGCCAACCTAATAAGCATCAGTCAACTGTGTGATGATGACCTATTTGTGAAGTTTGATAAGCACTTATGTGAAGTGTTTGATAAGGATAATAAATGTGTGTTTACTGGTCCTAGATCTGCTGACAATTGTTACCAATTTGGTGACAATCTGTCTTGCCTAAGCTCAAAAGCTAATGATGTCAATCTGTGGCACCAAAAATTAGGGCATGCTAGTTTGTAGAACTACGGAAGAACTTCAAAGGTTTGAAGCCATTAAAGACCTCCCTAAGCCCGAACTTCAAGAACCACGATGTACGTGGTTCATGTCAAAAGGGAAAACAAACAAAAGCATCACATAAAAAGGTCCAACAATGCTCCACAACTAGATGTTTGGAGATGATTCACACTGATTTAATGGGACCTATTGAAGTAGAAAGCTTTGGTAGGAAAAAGTATGCCTTTGTGTGTGTTGATGATTATTCTAGGTACACTTGGGTAATGTTCTTAAGAGAAAAGTCAGAAACAATTGGAGAATTCAAGAATTGGTACAAAAGGGTGAGAAACCTTTATGGCCTTAAGACTGTAAGAATAAGGTCTGACCATGGTACTGAATATGAGAATCAAATGTTCACCAATTTTTGCAATTCTAAGGGAATCACTCATGAGTTTTCTGCACCAATCACCCCACAGCAAAATGGAATTGCTGAAAGAAAGAATAGAACCTTGCAAGAAATGGCTAGGGTCATGCTAAGTTCAAAGAACTTGTCCAAGAAATTTTGGGCAGAAGCTTTAAACACTGCTTGCCACATTGGCAATAGGGTGTTCCTAAGGATTGGTAGCACTGTCACCCCATATCAAATCCTCCTTGGAAAGAAACCAACTGTAAAATATTTTCATGTGTTTGGTTGTGTTTGTTATATTCTCAATGATAGAGAATACCTGTCCAAGTTTGATTCAAAGAGTGACAAAGCAATTTTCATGGGCTATTCCACAAACAGTAGAGCTTACAGAGTTTTCAATCTCAAAACTAAGACCATTATGGAATCTGCTAATGTTAAATTTGATGACTCACTTGATCTTAACCTCAAGGCTAGCTGAGGATGATGTTTCAAGGTTGCTTCTTTGGGGAAGGATGAAGAAAGCAGTGCTTGAAAAATCAAAAGAAGCTTCCAAAGGTCTTGATAAAAATGTTGAACCCGATAAGGATGTAACCAAGGATGTGGACACATCCGCCTCCACATCTGAACCCACATCTGCACCCACATCCACTCAAACTCCACATGGCGAGGACAGTTCCTCTGATTCTGATCAGGATGATGCTCCAGAAGGTATTGTGAATGGGTGTGTGGATAGGTCAAAGGATATCCCTTCCAAAATCCAGAAAAACCACCCCACTTCACAAGTTGTGGGAGATGTGCATGCTCAAGTGAGAACTAGACAAAAGGACAAAGTTGATTATAGAAAGATGGCTGGTTTATGGAGTTGCTCCTCAGCATACTCCCAGGTAAGCTTCTGTTGTTTTGTTTCTAAGATTGAACCTAAGAATGTTGCTGAAGCATTGAAAGATGTTGACTGGATTATGGCTATGCAAGATGAATTAATTCAATTTGAAAAGAATGAGGTATGGACTCTTGTTCCTAGACTTTCACATGGTAATGTCATAGGAACCAAATGGATTTTCAAGAACAAAACTGATGAGCAAGGTGTGATAACTAGAAATAAAGCTAGGTTAGTTGCTCAAGGTTATACTCAAATTGAGGGAATTGATTTTGAGGAGACATTTGCTCCTGTTGCAAGAATTGAGTCCATTAGGCTTTTGTTAGCCATTGCTTGTTACCTCAAGATTACTCTTCATCAAATGGATGTTAAGAGTGCTTTTCTAAATGGGATATTAAATGAGGAAGCCTATGTTGAACAACCTAAAGGCTTTGTGGACTCCAAATATCCTAACCATGTGTATAAGCTGAAGAAAGCTCTGTATGGGCTAAAGCAAGCCCCTAGAGCTTGGTATGGTAGATTGACTGACCATTTGCTTCAACTAGGATTCAAGAGAGGTGAGGTTGACAAAACCTTGTTTGTGAGGAGAAATAAGAAGGAGATTCTTGTGGCACAAATCTATGTAGATGACATTGTGTTTGGATCAAATTCTGATCCAATGCTAGCTGAATTTGTGGATAGCATGACTTCCACATTTGAGATGAGTATGGTAGGTGAGTTAAACTTTTTCTTAGGCTTACAGATTAAGCAATTCAAAGATGGCATGTTCATTTCACAGTCTAAGTATGCCAAGAATCTTGTGAAAAAGTTTGAGCTTGAACACTCTTCACATCAAAGAACCCCAATGGGATCTTCCCAAAAGCTAAGTCATGATTCTGATGGTGAAAGTGTTGATCAAACCCTTTATAGAAGCATGATAGGAAGTCTGCTTTACCTCACCGCAAGTAGACCTGACATTATGTTCGTGTATGTCTCGTGCTAGATACCAAGCCAACCCTAAAGTGTCCCATCTTAAAGCCTTGAAAAGAATCATTAGGTATATGAGTGGGACTGTGAACCTAGGTCTGCATTACTCTAAAGAAACAAACACCAATTTGGTTGGGTACACTGATTCTGATTGGGCTGGAAATAGTGATGATAGAAAGAGTACCACTGGTGGATGTTTCTACCTAGGAAATAACCTTGTGTCTTGGTATAGTAGAAAGCAAAATTGTGTGTCCTTGTCCACTGCTGAGGCTGAATATGTTGCCCTTGGGAGTTGCTGCACACAATTACTTTGGATGAATCAAATGCTAAAAAATTATGGATTAAATAGCAAAGTTTTGACTGCTTTTTGTGATAACAAAAGTGCCTTGGACATATCTAAAAATCCTGTCCAACATTCTAGAACAAAGCACATTGATATTAGACATCATTTCATCAGAGATCTTGTAGAACAAAAAACTGTGTGTCTGGAATTTGTTGGGACTGAAAATCAATTGGCTGACATATTTACAAAGGCATTAGATTTGAAGAGATTTTCCTCTTTGAGGAAGTCTCTTGGCTTGTGTGATATCTAAGGTTGTGAGACCAGATGTGTCTCACATCCTCTAACACATCTGTAGATTAGCTTAACTGAAAAAAAAAAAAAAATCATAAAAAGAAAAAATCCAAAAAAATCATGCATTAACACGAAATTTCTCAGTGTGGTCACTTGTGAGTCCTCATCTTGACATTATTTTTTGATCACTTAATTGTGAGCACTTCCTGTTCATGTTACCTTTTGGTGACTTGTTATAACCTTCCTAGGTATCTCACAGTGGGTGCTAAAAGAAAAAATATATATATATTTATATATGTGAGAAACAGCTGCTTCACCCTTAGTATGAAGCCATACCATTGTGATCAAGTGATTTTCATAAGAAAACTTGAAGTCAAACTTGATAAGATCATTGGGAAAAAGGGCTATCTTTGGGATCAAGTAAAGTGAAAGCTACTCACATTGCAAAAATCCACATCAAAAAAATTGGTGGATGCATCCTAGAGGCTGTGCAGATTGGATTATTGCTCATTGACTTTTTGTGATCTAAATGTGTCCCATTATGTGACTCACATCCTATGCCACATCCATAAACTGAGAATATTCCCTTCACCTGTGTGTTTACATCATGCTAGGCATATTGCATTTTTTAGGACATATAGGAGCTTTGTAAATATGCTAGATAATTAATTTTCTTTCCTAGTTCATTCTTTGATTATATAGGTTTTTGATCTCCAATATTTTTTATGAAAGAAAAAGGTGTGTATCAATCCTTGTTTGAAAAGGTTGGAAAATCCTTTTGGGATTCTGTTTTAAATAAAGATATACCGAAGTAATTTTTGTTTTCATAAAAATCTTACAAAATCTTGATTTATTTTGATCCCCTATTTTCTTGGAAGGTGCTTGTGTGTAGTAACCTCAAAGGTTTCTAGCCGTTGGAGGACTCCTAAGGATTTTGAGGTATGTTAAACCTTTTTGAAGAAGGATTCCTAATTCTATTTGGAAAGGGGGAGCTGTGAGTAATTAATATTCCTCACATCCGTCCCATCCCCCATAAACCTTGACAAAACCCTTTGTTCTTCCCTCTCTTTGCACACAATCTCAAACCATAGCATTAATTTCGCTTTGCACTGTTCAACCAACCCCAATCTCTCTGTTAAATGGCCGAGCATTCAAACATTCAAGAGGAAGACATCCTTGATATCGCCCCAATTTCAATAGCTAAAGGAGAGGATTCCGTTCTCTTAAACCCTGTAATTTCAAAGTTTCTTGCGGAATTCTCATCTCCATCACCTTCATCTGATCCTTCAATGGAAGCTAGTGCTCCTAAATCCCCCACATTGGATCCTTCCTCCGAAAACCCTAAAGCTCCATCCTCTCCCGGTGATCCCACCATCGGATGTCGCTCCTGTCGCCATCAACTGAAGAACCATCTTCAACTAAGAAGAGGAAGCTGTCTCAAGTCAAAGCCCCAAAGCCTACCGCAACGCCGGTGCCCCATCGTGCTCTTCGTCGCTCCGTAGGGTTCGCAAGCTGTCAGAATCTGACAAAGCCAAGAATCTAAAGAAACCTGGCGGGAAACCCTCATCAGCCATTGTTCTAGAAGAAGAAGAAGAAGAAAAAGAGGTAATAATTCCTCTTGTTAGGACTAGGGCTAAATCATCTATTCCTCCTCCCTCTGTTATTGATCCTGTCTCTGTTGTTACACCTTCTGAGGATGTTCCCCCTGTTGAATCTGTTGATCCTACTCCCCATGTTGACCCTTTTATCTCTATTGAGACTGCTCCCCAAGCAGAGTCTATTGATCCCTTTGTTTCATCACCCTCTCCCTCATTATCAACTGATCCCATTATCCCAGTTACCACCCCTTGTGTTGAGGTTCCACCTCATTTGGATAATGTGTCTGCCCCTGTTATAGATTCCTCTGCCCCTATAGTTGCTAGTCCTGTTAAGGATCTTATATCTTTTGATGATGAAGTACCCTTAGCTAATATCCTAATGGATTTGAGGGGAAAGAAAAAGGTGGCTGAGACTGATTTAGAGCCAATTGAAGATGAATCTAGTTCAAGTTCAGATAGTGATGATACTGCCTCGGATGAGAACTACAAGCTAGGAAGAGAAGAGCTTGATCAAGAAAAAGAGGACCAAGAATTAGACTTCTCTGATGCTGATGACACTGAGATTGAACCCATCAATGTTCCATTCCCTGTGAAGGATGTGTCTAAGGATGTGCCCACATCTAGACGCACATCTACTCGAAAGAAAGCTGAGCATGGTATGTCATCTACTGTTTCTGTTATCTCTTCCCCTAAACCCTTTTCCAAAAAGTTTTTAACCAAAAAGGCATCTGATAGGTTTGCCTTAATTTCTTCCAAAGCCTTTGTTATAGAGATGAAAAGGGATAGGGAATCTTTTGCTAAGCTTGGGATGGACAAATTCTTTGAGGAAAGAGGATTATTCTTAACTGTTGATCATCCCCTTCCCTTCTATCCTAAAATGATTTATGAGTTTTATGCTAATTTGCCTAAGGGATTAGATAAAAACTACTCCTCTCCTCCCACTGTCTATGTTAGAGGAGTGTTTGTCCCTTTTACCCCTTCTGTGATCAATGATTTGCTTGGGTTGAATGATTTTTTGGATGAATTGGTTTCTATTGAGGATGATGAACTTGTGTCTGCCATTACACATGGCAAAGTAACCTCTTGGCCTGTGAAGCCTAAAGACTTAGGAAGTGGATCTTTATCTTCCCTTTACTGTTTTCTTCACTCCATCCTTGTTGCCAATCTTTGCCCCTCCAATAACAAAACCTCAGTTACTAGGGTGCAAGCCTTGCTTCTTTACAGATTGGGAATTAAGAAGCACATTAATTTTGGTGACTTTATATTTAGAAAGATTTGTGATTATGGAGAGTCTCCATCAAAGAAATGGTCTTTACCCTACCCTTCCTTGATTTCCCAAATCCTAATTGCCAATGGAGTAAAACCTGAGAAAGGAGAAGAAATTGTTGAAAATTTTGCCCTGTTTAAGGAATCTAAGACCCTGCTTGACCCTAAGCAAAGACATGTGGATCTTCCTTTGGGTACAGTTCCTGAGATTGGTATGGAAGATGTGGACACATCTGGTGTCACATCTGAAGAGAATTTTGTTGCTCAGATGAAGGACTTAGATGCTGCAATTGTAGAAGCTGAAGCTCAAGCTCAAGCCTCCATTGCCCATGCCAACAATCTGAAAGCTCTTAGGGATAATCTCCTTAGATGGCATGCTAAACTTTCTTGTCAAAAAGGGGGAGAATCTAGTTCTAATGCTGCTGCTGGAAGTGAAGTCTGGGATGCTGCTGTTAATGCTGCTGCTGCTAAAGCTATGGCTGGTTTTAAGTGGAGACATTTTGATCTGTGATTTAGGGGGAGAAAAGTTTTTTGGTTGTTTTGCTATGATGGTTGTTAAAGACAATTTTTAATTTTCTGCTTTAGTTTTTAGTTTTTAAAACAATGGTTTGTAATAGCTTTAATTAGGACATGGCTGAATGGTTTTTTCTTTTGCTCAATGAACTGCTGGTATTCTGTTCTAATACTTGTTTTGCAGTTTTTATGTGTGGATGTGTATACACATCTGGACACACATCCATTCAGGGGGAGTTATTTTTTTTTCTATATTCTGTGGTCATAATAATGTGATTGTTATAAATCTTTGGTTTTGACCAGAAAGTCCAAAATAGGGGGAGATTGAAAGCGTGAGCTTTTTAAGGAACTACTTGTTTCCTTATTTAATTTGTCTTCTATTATGGTAAGAAGATTTTGGAACTTTCATGGAGATTTATAAGTATATTACCTTGACTAGGAATTGTAAATATAGTAAATATATTTTATTTATGTACATAGTTTTATATTAGGACTAACCTACTAATATTTGATTTCCTTGTGAGTGTGTTTATGTTTTCATATAGGAAAAGGATTCTCACAAAGGAAGAGGTCGATTGCATGAAGATCTTCTCAATGGTGCACTATAAATTCAAGACATTCAGCACATGAGAAGCTACGATTTTTAGAGAGAAAAATACACATACTTCATTGCATACGACTTTGTTGATTTTAGGTTGTGAGCTTACATCCGTAACTCACATCTAGGTTTTTATAAAGTTCTCTTGTTTTACTTCTGATTGAATAAGTCCAACTTGGGAAAGGGGAGTTGTTCATATCGTAGAAGGTGATTAGAACTTGTTTAGTATTTTCATATTTTAGTTTTTCACTTATTTGTTTTTGTAAGAAACAAAAGTTTTTATAGTGAAAGGTTTTTGGGCGTAAGCCTAGTTTGCTGATCACACAGATCAGTAAGCGTATATAACTCTTGAGTTATTGCATTTAATTTGCTTTTATTTATTTTATTCCGCTGCATTATCTGTGGATGTGTGGACAGTTGTGAGACACATCTGTACTCACATCCTTTGCCTATTGCGTGATCTAAGTTTCCTAGCTACACGAAACTTTCAAAATTATTGTTCTTCACAAATCGTAATTCAAATAGGCAAAAGAACGAAGAGAATAAAAAATATGAAAACTTACTATTAAAACAAAAAAGAAAAAAATAATTTATTTCCTTCAAAATTTCAATAAAAATAGATAGATAAAAAACAACTATGAACACTTACAATTAAATAAATAAACAAATATGAACACTTAAAATTAAATAAGTAAAAGAAACAATTATATCAAAACAACTATTAGATTCATTGAGTAGTCATCTAAAGAAAACTAAAAGAAATAACAATAAAAAACAAAAACAAACAAACAAAAAGAAAAACTAAATCACAAATCATAATCAAGTAAAAGGAACAATTATATCAAAACAAATATGAACACTTACAATTAAATAAATAAACTAAGTAAATAACAAAAAAATATAGAAAATAAAGGTATAGCTTTTCACAAATCGCAATAAAATAGAAAAAAAAACAAATAAATAAAATTAAAACAAATACAAAAACTTTCTAACAATACAAAAACTAAAAGAAATTAAAAAATAAATATATACATTACTGATTTAAGAAATGAGAACTAAAGAAAAGTACATTTTTCACAAATTGATATAAAAATAGATAAAGACAAAAAACTTAAAAAAATATGAAAAATTGTGAAAAATCTTGTTAAGGAAATAACAAACAGAAAATTAAAAGCTAATAAAAAATTAAAGCTCTTAACAATTTATAATCAAAATAAGTAAAACCTATAAATAGAATAAAAATATATCTGAAAATTTTCTATTAAATACAAAAAAGTTAAATGATGACTAAACAAAAAGTAAGAAATTATAGATCTTCACAAAATTTCAACAAAAAACAAAAAATTAGAAAGAGAAATAAAATAAAATAAATTTAACTAATCTTAATAAAAATAGATAGAGCCAACAAATAGAATCAAGATAAATATAAAAATTTAATTAAAATTAAAACAAAATTATAAATAAAAGAAAATATATATTCAAAATATAGTAAAATTAAAATTAAAACCAAAGAAATAAATATAGTTATTCAAAATTGTAACCAAAATAAGCAAAACCAACAAATAGAATAGAAAATATATGAAAACTTACTTTTAAATATACAAAAATCAGTGAGAAAAAAAAAAAAAAGGTAGTTCTTCACAAAATTGCAAAAAATGGACAAAAGAGCAGTTATAAATTCAAAATAAATATAAAAAATTACTAAAAATGTAAACAAAATCTAAAATCAATGAAAAAATAAAACAATTAAAAAGAAATATGAAAAAAAATCTAATAAAAATACGAAAAAAATGTAAAGAATTTAAATAGAGATTCTATTTGAGTTAAGATGTATTTTGGCTCAAAAGAAAAAATATTTGGAAAATGAAAATCAAAAGAAAAAGTTAAATTTCAAAGAAAACAAAATAAGTTCTTAAGTAAATCAAGTTCTATATTATTCAAAATTTGAAATAAAATACTATTTAAAGAGTAAAAAACAAATTAGTAATCTAAAAATCACATAAACAATAAGTTAAAATCAATAAAAATAATCTTGAAAATCATAATCAAGAGATCACTCAAAACCAATTTAACATAAAATCATGAGATCAAAATCACAAGTAAAATAAAATTAATTAAATTAATTATACATAAAAAAAACAATACAAAAGAACACCTAATATGGGTCTTTTACTAACCTTGGCATGTCGTGGTAACAAAAGATTTCGGCAAATGGTGGCGGCAATGATGAAGAAAATGAGAGAAAAAAAAGATATGAATATGGAGGAAAATAACTCCAAGTGATGATTTGATGAACATGGTCATTAAATTAAATATTGAACATTTTGCTTGTCTCTTGAACTACTAAATTTTTTGGTTTTCCGACCATTACCAATAGTCTTTATCTATTATAGAAGATAAGTTGTTTCTTCTATAGTACTAATTTATTATATATAACATTAGCTAATAAAAATATCTATTGTTATTAGCTATTATTAGTTACTTAATAATGGTACATATTCATTATAGATAATGTATATACAGAATGTACTTTGTAGATTTATAGTTGTCAATTATATATTCATCTAATATTGAAACCAAGTATATTGATTCTTACAACTTTACTTTATTACATTAATATGTAACCTTTATCTATTCATATACCATATAGCCTTTATCTATTCATATATCTTAATAATGGTACATATTCATTATAGATAATGTATATACAGAATGTACTTTGTAGATTTATAGTTGTCAATTATACATTCATCTAATATTGAAACCAAGTATATTGATCCTTACAACTTTACTTTATTACATTAATATGTAACATTTATCTATTCATATACCTATAACCTTTATCTATTCATATACCCTATCTAATGACCTATTTCTTACAACTAATTACCAGGATTTCAAAGGTCATGACCTCTTCAATATCTAGCTGACGTGGAAGCTTGAGAGGCTAGAGAAACCAAAAACAATGCGAGGTGTCACAACCCTAGGCGTTTTCACCTACTTTCATATACTAACAGTATGGATTTCTAACACTAGCATTACGCCGGTGCAATGCACAATCGATTTATTTACTTAATATTTAAAAAATTATTTCACAATCAAATTAATTAGAGAATTAAACGAGTAATTTTTATTAGTCTATAATAGTGATCAAATTAAATAAAACAAAACAAAAGAGGAAGTGTTTAATAGTAATTATATAGATGTCACAATTTCACAAAACACCCTTCCCCCTACCCATATAAGTAATTACATAAACAAATAAATAAAAATGAATCATTAGTATTTAAATAATAATATATTTATTAAAAAAAAACCTTAGCCATCCATCTTATAACTATATCATTTTAAGTTAAAAAAAAAAAAAAAAAAAAAACTCGAAAGGAAAAAAAATAATACTCCCTCCGTCTCAAAACGTTTGTCCCATTTGATTTTTTTTTGTTGAACTTTGACCACAAATTTATGAGAGATTAATCATGTTCATGAAATTCTAAAAGTTGTTGTTGTTAATATTATTAATGGTGAATCAATGGAAATTTTTAGAATTTCATAAATATAATTAAATTGTCATATATTTGTAGTCAAAGTTCAACTAAAAAATCAAATGGGACAAATTTTTAGGAACGGAGGGAGTATAATATATATATATATATATAATACACACATTTAAGAAAACGAATTCAGATGGAAAATCAAACAGTTTGCCTAATTCAGATTTCACAAAACACCCTTCCTCCTACCCATATAAGTAATTACATAAACAAATAAATAAATACTCCCTCCGTCCCATTTTAAGCTACACCTTTTGTCAAAATGGGTGTCCGTTAAAAGTTTCACATTTCCTAAAATGGCAAAGAATCTTTACTATTTCACCCGCTCATTCTCTTTCCTATTTTACTTTTATACTAACAACATTTTTCAAATTTACTATTTCCTCAATTCATTCTCTCTTCTATTTTACTTTTATACTCACAACACTTTCTCACTTACCTTTTTTCTTAATTTGCGTGCAATCTCAAAATGGTGAAGTATGAAATGGGACAGAGGGAGTATGAATCATTAGTATTTAAATAATAATATATTTATTAAAAAAAATAAAACCTTAGCCATCCATCTTATAACTATATCATTTTAAGTTAAAAAAAACTCGAAAGGAAAAAAAATAATACTCCCTCCGTCCCAAAATGTTTGTCCCAGTTGACTTTTTTGTTGAACTTTGACCACAAATTTACGAGAGATTAATCATGTTCATGAAATTCTAAAAGTTGTTGTTGATAATATTATTAATGGTCAATCAATAGGAATTTTTAGAATTTCATGAACATAATTAAATTGTCATATATTTGTGGTCAAAGTTCAACAAAAAAGTCAAATGGGACAAACATTTTGGGACGGATTGAGTATTATTCTAGAAATTCATATTCTCATAATAATAAATGAATAAAAAGAGAAGAGAAATTAACTCAATACAATCAACATTTTCATTCCCGTACAATTATTCGAGAAATTCATATTCTCATAATAATAATATTTTTACTATTCACAAAATCTAATTAAAATTTGTCCATTTATGTGTTTATAATTTTTTTAATTTTTTTTCTATTTTATATTTAAAATTTTAGCAATAATTTAAATATACTCCTATAATTGTGTTTGAATAAAAATATTGTATGTAGACGAAATTGATAATAATTAGGATTTAATCAAAAAGAAAAACTCTTCCTTAATGAAATACTGTATGTAAAGAGTAAATTATCCTCAATAGTGATATTTTTGAAAGAAAAAGTAAACTTTGTTGTTATTATATACTTCCTCCGTCCCATTACAAAGAGGAAAGTTGGTCAACTGTGTGAATCTTTGACCAATTATTTTATGAATATCTAGATATTTTTTTGTAATTTTAAAAATTGTTATTGCTTCACCATTAGAAATACTATCAATAACTTTTTTTAGAATTGCATAGAGATATCTAGACATTCATAAAATCATTGGTCAAAGATTCACACAGTTGACCAACTTTCCTCTTTGTAATGGGACGGAGGGAGTATACATAAGCTTTCATAAACACCTTTATAAAGTATAAAGACACATATTTATAGCTTTCGAACTCAATAAAATAATCATGTTTAATGTTTAATATGAAGAATTTATGTAAATAGGGTCGGATTTAGCCTTTTTTTTTTTTATCTAAGTCACCCACTATATGTAACTTTTTTTATATATGAAGTTATTTTTCACTGTTATTATTGTTTTACAATATTTTTTAAATACCAAACTCACGCGGTTTCAAAATCCTGAATTTGCGCCTGTATGTAAATATCATCAAATGTAGTAATAATGATCAATAAATTGTTCGTCTATTTTAGAATAAAGTAAATTATCATTTTATATATGTTCCTATTTTAGATTTGGCATGTGAATTTCAGTTTCATAAATCTGTATTTTCCTTTATTTTTTTACCATATAGAAGATTTTATTCACATTGCTTTAAATATATATACATGCACCCCTATTTATATATACTCCCTCCATCCCGCTTGAAACTGCACCGTTACTGTTTGCACGGGATTAAGGAAAAAAATAATGATATAAATGTTGTGAGTGTAAAAGTAAAATAGGAGAGAGAATGAGTGGAGAAAATAGTAAATTATAATGGTGTTGTGAGTATTAAAATAATGTAGGAGAGAGAATGAGTGGAGGGAATAGTAAAAATTCTTTGCCATTTTAGGAAGTGTGCAATTTGTAATGAGATACCCAATGAAAAAAGTGCGCAATTTGTAGCGGGAAGGATGGAGTATATATATACACACACACAAAGAAACATAACATGCCCTGAACAAAGATATCATACATCAATATGAATTGCTTCATAAGATGTGCTCTTTCTTACTTCAAATGCTTTCTCTTATTTTGCCTTGTGAGCTCAAATACTTCATTTGGTCTTACAGAGGATAAAATTAGTAGCTTTCAGGTTCATATCGTTAATTGGCTCGATGGTCCTGTTCGAGTCCATTGTCAATCGAAAAATAATGACCTCGGATATCATGATCAACCTAAGGGGTCGGACTACAATTGGTCATTCAGACAGAACCTATTTGCAACCACTCTTTACTATTGTCACTTTTGGTCGTCAGACAATAAGCAAAGCTTATTCGACGTTTTTACTAGGGAATTATCGAAAGCATGTAGTGGCGAGGAAGAAGGTTTCAGGAGATGCAAATGGACGGTTAAATCTGATGGCTTTTATTTTCAAGATGGTTATGAATGGGTTTTAAAGCATAAATGGAATGAATCAGTAGTTATTGTTGGTGGGGTGGCTTGAATTAACATTAGAAGATGATCAAGATTTGATGAACTTTTGTAATAATGGCTTTCATGTTATCCTATATAAAATGAAATCAAGTTTCTTTGGTGTGAATGCTTAGAAAAAATAGAAGTGTTCTTCCCACAATCTCAGCAAATGGTAAAAATCAAGTTTATATAGAACATAGTATATGATAATTTTTAGGAAAAAGTGTCACTCAACTATATATATATATTTTTTTGGATTTAATCACTAAACTCATTTTCGTTGCAAACAACATATTCAACTCATTCATTTTTATAAATACATTTTTTTGGTTCTTCATTTATTTTAGCACATAATTGTGATTTATTTATTTGTTTATTTATTTTTTCCTTTTCTTTTATTAAGGTTTAAAAACTTATGTTCTATTTCTATATCAGCTTTATGATTATTATAATTTTTTAAAAAAAAAGAATGAGGTGGTTATTACTTTCTTTGATCCATAAAGACAATTTCACTTTTTAATGGTTATTTTTTGTTGAAATTTAACTAAATTATTGATAAAGTTCAATTAAAATTATTTTTAGAAAGTGAAACTATTTTCATGGAATAGAGAAATTATATATTTCCTATTTTTTATGTATTTAGGATTAAAAAAATAAGGAATGAATTAATTTATATATTAGGAATATTTTGGTATTCTAACCATAATTCAGTCTTTTCTAGCTTTTTTTGACATATAAGTACAACTAGTTAGTGACCCGTCGATACTCGACGGGCATGGTAAATCAACTATTAAAAATTATATCTGAGATTTATATGAAAAGTGTATAAAATATTATTTTTTTCTGTCCCAAAATGAATGCCATTATGAGATTTAAGGGACATTTTAAAAAAATTGAATTTTAATAAATTATAAATCAAAAGCATTCCTGCAATTCACATAAAAATTTTAGTTTTGCAAAAATATAATAAACAATGAAAAAACAAATTAAAAAAATGATTTAGGGACAAAGTTATTTGGAGGTGAAGTTTCAAAAGGACATTAAATTTGGAACAAAACAGGACATTCAATTTTAGCGGAGTGAATAGATTTATTGAATGTCAAGTTTCAAAAAGTAAAGATATTCAATTTGGGATGGAGGAGTGGAGTGAATAGATTTTTTGAATGTCAAGTTTCAAAAAGTAAAGATATTCAATTTGAGATGGAGAGAGTAATTGATAAGTTGTAAATTTTGGAGGAATGAATTACGTTATTCCCTTCGTTTCAAAAATCTTATAGTTAAAGAAGTAAAATTTTGTGCAAAATATTTACTTGTTTTACCGTTTTTTTTAATAAGATTTTGCCAAATTTCACCTAAAATATCTAACTAATCAAGTTTTTACATTTGATCACCAAGTTCTTTTATTTGTTTATTTTGCAACCAAAATATTTTTTCATACACAACCACTATCTCTAAATCTGTAAATAAATTTGTTTAATAATCATGTGTCGTTGCATGTGACATATTTCATTTCGAGCAATGATTACTTAAATTTGTGAAAACATTCAGAAATCATGTACTTACCGTTCCTCCGTTCATATCTAATAATTACTTAAATTTGTGGTTTCTTCCTAAAAAATAATAACCTTTTTCATTGTAAATCCCCACAAAACCCTTTTTTTCTTATTGAAAATTTCATCTTGAAATGGGACATCCCAAGTTAATTAATCAACTTCAACAGAGTATTTGTTATTTTTCTTCCCTTTTATCAAATTAATTCACTCCATAGTTTTAGTTATTTTCTTTACTTTTTATCTGAATTAATTCTCTAAATTGTTAAACTCATTGATGGTATGAGCTCTAAGACTATCTTATATTTTTCTTTTCTTTGTTTATTTTCTCAAAAGTCTTCAAAATAAGTTTTTTTTTTCTATTATTTCTATCTAAATTAAATAAAAAAGATCATATATTTTCCATCAGCATATATAAATCAAAATAGTGCATTAGTGTCAGATGTATACAGAGAAAACTTAATCAACTAAAACCAAGTCATCACAAAATTCATATATTAGGAGAAAACAAAACAACATGGAGGATTAAAGTATAAATAAAAGAGATCTTATATTATTATCTAAGGTGCTTGAATTTGAATTATATATACAAAAAGAGTGGAACGTAAACTGTTGTGAAAAAAGAATGCAATGATATAAAAAAGAGTGGAACGTAAAATTAAGGAAAAAGTTAAATTTGTGTTTGAATTAGAAAAATAATTAAACTATGAATTTATTTTTAGTAGGAGGGGATAATATATTTTTTTTGCTTATTTATTTATAGAATAAATTTATGAAAATATGAAATTGCATTCATATGACAATCAAGGAAAATAGTTGATTTCATTTTAAAATTTGGAAAATAAATAAACCAATTATTTAATTTTAGTATTTACTTTTTGCTTATTTAATTTTAGAATTAACTTAATAATATTTGAATTCAAATCCATGCAAACATAAATAAGATTAGATAGTTAATAAAAAAATTTATTAAATAAAAATGAAAGCAATCAACAAAAAGATTCTTATAAGCTCAAAGGAATTAAAATTACAATAAAATGAGATGAAAATAATCTACATTCTTTCTTTACCATAACCATTACATGTTTCAAGTTATAAAAAAACTGAAATTTAAATAAGAACTTAGTTAAAATTGAAAAATTATGAAAAAAAACTATTGAAAGGAATTAGTTACAGAGACAACAACAATGATTTTTAAAAATTGCTATTCTGCACAATAAAAAAAATAAGAAAATCTATTAGTAAGCCAAGATATTGAAGAAATGGAACAACTTTGAAAGTACAATCTTAAACAAAGAGGCAATTAAAAAAAGTTAAAATTATTAGTGAAAATGCTTTATTCCTACTACATTTCATTTACATTGGATGAGGAACCAAATAATCATCATAGTATTGATTCCAAAGAATGTGCTTCAGCTGAAATACATTTACACGAATGGTTAACATACACAAATTTATTTAATCAAACCAAGTCACCACAATTTCACAAATTTATTTAATCAAACCAAGTCACCACAATTTTGAAGGAAAAAAAACATCAAGTAAATGAAAAGTGAAGGAAAGAGGGCAATACCTAATTGTTGATTTCGATGACGACGGAAGAGAAAATACCTATATATATATAAAAAAAATGAGAGTAAAGAATATACTTTATGATCTAATAAGTAATCCCTTATTTTCAGTTGAATTTGAAATTCAAATTGATTTTCATTAATAGATGAATTTTATAAGGAAAATATTTGTAAAAAAAATAAATGTTATTATTCTCTAATAATTAACATTTTAACCCGATTAAAAGTCAATTTTTGTAGAATTTAGAGTTACTATTTTGGTCCTCAAAATTTGGATAAATGTGCAATTCAAATTAATTAAGCTTAAAATTCGGCAAAAATATTGCACCTAATGCTAGCACCTATGAATCCCTCTCTACTTCTCTCTCACTCACTCTCTCTTTTTATTTACCTTTCATAAAATTAACAATAGATATTCTTAAAACTGATTTTCATTCATAGTATTTATATATTTTTAGAATTTTCATCCTAAATTTTAGTATTATATATTTTAGAATTTTCATATGAAATTAAAAATTTCAAATGCTTAAATTAAGGAGTTGTGATAAAAAGAAAAGTTGATTTTTGTATTTATATTAGATAAATATTTGAACTATATCCTTAATTTTAGTAGAAGTGTGAAATAGGCAAGTTTATTATTAGTTAGTTTGATATTTTCGGTTTGACATTTGAAACAATTGATCTCTTTATTTATTTTTTTAGTAGGACCAAAATTGTAGTATTATATATTTTAGAATTTTCATATAAAATTAAAAATTTCAAATGCTTAAATTAAGGAGTTGTGATAATGAGAAAAGTTGATTTTTGTATTAAATTAGATAAATATTTGAACTACTATCCTTAATTTTAGAAGGAGTGTGAAATACGCAAGTTTATTTTTAGTTAGTTTGATATTTTCAGTTTGACATTTGAAACAAATGATCTCTTTATTTAATTTTTTATTAGGACCAAAATTTTAGTATTATATATTTTAGAATTTTCATATGAAATTCAAAATTTCATATGAAAACAGTAAAAATTATCGGATGTTAATTGAAATCAAAATCATGCCTCCTACAAATATTTTGTCAGAAATTTGAAGTATATTTATCTATTACCATACTCCCTCCGTCCCACTTCACTTGGTACTAATTTCCATTTTGGTCCATCCCACTTCACTTGGCACTACCCAAAATGGCAAACTTTTTATAATTTTATATTCACTCTACCCCACCACTCATTCTCTCTCTTCATTTTCCACCACTCAATTTATTCAACCAACACTACTATTTACCCCACTCATTCTCTCTCTTCATTTTCTACCACACATTTCTTTTATTTTATTCTTTTTTCTTAGTTATTGTGCCATTCATTTTGGTTGCCAAGTGAACCGGGACGGAGGGAGTATTTATCAAAATTTCAAAATTTTAGTTTAGAACTTGATTTTCGAAAATTCAAAATGTATATCAGATATTTTAACTATATTTATCTATTACCCTATTTATCAAAATTTAAAAATTTAAAATTTGAATAAATCACCCACAATCAAATGCCTAAACTAATGGAACATATATAGAGTACATGATATACATAAACTTATGGTAGGAGTCCTATTTGGTATCTAGATATGTACAAAATAAAGAAAGACTAATTAAACTCCTAAACTAATGGAACTTATATAGAAGAAATTTACTGTTACATATTTAAGCTAATACCAATCAAATAATACATTAAAATGAATATAAAAAAATATAATTATTTTTGTTATCTTCATAAGTCAACTTAATTTGAATGTAATGTAAATATTTAAATTTACTTTCTTATCTTGCAATATTTGAATGTAATGTAAATATTTAAATTTACATCAACTAAAATTTCGGCCATTTGCAAATCAACTAAAATGTATTGGCGAAATCATCTCAATCATTTTATATATAATGATTGATAAGTAAAATTTTTTAACTGAATTTTTTTATTTTTTGGCATGCAATCTGTGTTAAATTAGCCTTTAAATTTCGGCAATTAAGAATCATCCCAATCATTTTATGTATAATAATGGATAAGTTTCTAATTAACCGGTTTTTTTTTACCTACAGTCCGTGTTAAATTAGCCCTTAAATTTCGGCAATTAATAAAATTAACTGAATTAACTATGTTTTAAATTGAAACTTATCTGTACAACATTATGCTAAAATTTTGGGACTTTTTCAAATTAACCTTGATTTATTGGTTTGACTTTTTAAGGACTAAGCTACAAAATTCATGAAATAAACTTATATACAATATGTTATTTAAATTTTGAAATAAGATTTCAATCCAATGTCCTGTTTTGTTCCAAAAATATTGGATTTATTTAAATGTATAATTATTAATTAATTAAAAAGTGAGAAGATAATTTTGATATAAAATATTTAAATAAACTTATTGGATTTATTTCATTTAAATAAACTTATTGGATTTATTTTAATGTATAATTATTAATTAATTAAACTTATTGAATTTATTATGAATTAAATTACCAGGATCTATTGGATTTACAAATGAATTAAAAGGACTAAAACACAAATAAATGATTTTTATGGACCAAAAATTTGAATTATTGGGGAATTTAATTTTCAAAGGACTAAAACACAAATGATTGTTATTTATGGACCAAAAAGCTGATTTATTGGCGAAAATGAATGAAATTTAAGAACCAAAATGTAAAATATCGGTGAATAAGATAAAAATACTTTAAACTCAAAATGACAAGTATTTAAAAACAAAATTTAGCTTTCAAAACAATACGGAGAACCTATTTTTGATAAGAAACCGTTAACACCGATAGTCAAAACTACGTCGTTTTATTTTATACTATTATTTTTCTACCTTTTATCTTATACTATATATGCAGTTCATTTACTCTGCATATATGAAATGCATAAGTGGTTGGTTTTGTTCATGAGACTATTATGTTATGATTTGAACCTGCAAGTAGAATATATCAGATACATTTACTTTTACTTCGTTTGAGAGCATTACATGAGAATGATGCGCTTGCCCTTAACATTACCTTATGGTTTTACCAATTTAATTGTGTCTTATTTGTTCTGAGTGAGAATTTTGATAAGGATATAAAAGTGAAAAGAAGAGGATGTTTACTGATGAAGGATGTTTTGCATGTTGTAGGTTACACCCAATATATATGCTTGGCCCAACAAAGCCCAACAAAAGTAATTGATGCCCATACAAGGCCCATTAAAACCCAACAATCCATTAAGACACCGAACCAAACCGATATCACACCGAAATCGATAACACCAAACCATTAAGAAACCGAAGTTAATGGTTTCTATTTACACAAAACCGATAGTTATTGGTTTGGTATCGGTTTTATCCTAAAACCGATCCAAACCGATCCGTGCTCATCCCTAATTCATGCGTAAATGTAGTCCATAAATACTGTCATGTTTATTTGTTGTGCTCATCTTTCCTTTACAATATGCTATTGTTTGTACACCCATGACCTCACCTCACCTCACTCTACTCCCTTTATATAAAAAAAAAACAAATTAAATTTTAATTTGAAAAGTAAGTCTATTTAATTTTAAAATTATCTCATTTTGCTATCGGACATGCACTTAATGTGAAATAGAGGAGTCGAGATTACATATATTACTTTTATGTATCATATTGTGTACTACAAGTGATTCATGAGTTATGTATAAATGATGTATCATGCTAATATCAACTCTAATCAATAATAACCATCAGATTACATGATACATTATGATACTGAAAAGTGATACAAGCAATCTCGATTCGAAATAAAGTGAAACAATATTTTTTAAAAAGAGACGTTTGGTAAAAGTACCAAACAAACCACTTTTTGAAACATGGTGAAAAATGAGTTTTGATATATGTGTAAATTATCTTAGCCAACAAAAATAGTTTTATTCTATAATTGCATTGATATAATTGTCTTATATACTCTCTCCGCCCCATCAAAATTGATACTTATTTTCTTTTTAATCCGTTCTAGTCAAACTGATACTTCCCAAAATGGAAATGAATTTTTACTATTTACCCCACTCATTCTCTCTCCTATTTCACTTTTACACTCATAACATTCTCTCTCCTAATTATTCCTCTCACTCATTCTCTCTCCTATTTAATTCTTCATACTCACAACATTTTCTTTCACTTTTTCTCTCTCTTACTTTTCCTTAATCCGCGTGCTCAGAAATTTGGTATCAGTTATACTCCTTCCGTCCCATTAATAACTTCACTTTTTGTCAAAATGGGTGTCCCGTTTAAAGCTTCACCTTTTCTAAAATGACAAAGAATCTTTACTATTTTACCCACTCATTCTCTCTCCTATTTTACTATTACACTCACAATATTTTTCAAATTTATTATTTCCTTCACTCATTCTCTCTCCTATTTTACTATTACACTCACAACATTTTCTCTACTCACCAATTTTCTTAATTTGCGTGCCCATCCCAAAAGAGTGAAGCAATTATCGGAACGGAGGGAGTATATCCAATTATTATGGTCTTAATGTTTCTTCATTTACATCTTTCAAAAAAACAAAAAATCATCATTTACACATAAAAAATAATTGTTCCATTTAAAGCTTTGATCTGTTCCGAGACATTAGGGTCAACTTTACATAAATGGAATGATTATAGTCATATTTCAAGAAAATATAACACAATATTTAGCATTTATCTCTTACTCCTTGTATTTCTCTGAATAATATATCCACTTTTATTTTAAGGGATATATTTTGAAAATATTTAAAAAACAAAAAACAATGTAATTATATATGCAATCTTTTAATTTTACAAGTATATGACATGATGAAATATATATATTCCTTCCTGGGTGAAAATCTAGTTAGCAAAACTTTTAATTATATTTTTCGCAGTGAAACAAAGGATATGAAAATCATGTCAAAACCAATAAAAAATAAAATAAAATAAAAATTAGAAAATGATATAAGGAAAATGTATATCATCAGGAACAAATATTGTGTATTACTATGATTTCGTTGACATAATACTAACAATTAACTAAATATATGCCTCTTAATGTAATTTCTATTTATGATAAATTATATTATCTTTTTATTTAAAAATGTAACACTTATTTTAGACATAAACGAAAATGGTATAATTTTATGGATCAAAATGCAAAATATTGGATAAAATTAAAGAATTTTAAGGATCAAAATGCAAAAAAATTGGCAAAAATAGAAGAATTTTAAGGACCAAAATGAAAATTATCTGCGAATAAGATTTTGCCATGTGGCACGCTGTGGAGCCTGGAAATTCTTCTGCTTTAATATTATATATAGATGAACTTATGACAACTCATAAACTTTTTTCGAAAACAAATATTTATTATACGTCGTATTCTTCTATATAATTAAATAAAATATTTTAAAAATTATTTATTATACTATAAAAATATTGTATATGTATTTATAAAAAACATAATTATTTTTTAGAATAATTTTTTTAATATTTGAAAAAATATTTTTTTAAAAAGCACAAAATAAAAAACATCGAACAAGAAAATTATTTTTAATATTTTTGAGCAATTAATTTTTAATGTCATATACATTAAACCAAGAAGTTTTTATTACAAATAGTGTAATTATTTTGACAAAACGAATTATATCTTTTTTATTATTATTATTTGTTTGAAAATAATTTATCATTTTATTGTTTAAATATATTATACAGTTACTTTCTCTCACAAACAACCACCATCTCACCCGCCAATCGAATTGCCATAAATCTTAATCAACAAACACCACAAAACTCGAACACAAATTCGACTTCTAAGATTAAAACTTACTTTCTGTAACATATTGTATCGCATAACACTATATAATACTTCATAGCTTAATATAATATTGTATGGATGGTGACAGACGACGATCAGTTTTTGGCGATCGACGACCGATTTTTGGCAAAACAGCGACCAGCAACTAGCGATCGACGATCGGAGTTTTCTAAGAAACAACGACCGGACAACCGGCGATCGACGATCGATTTTCTAAACAAAAGCGATCGCAACCAATGATCGACGATCGATTTTCGGTGGCGAGCGATAGGGCGCAGCCGCGGTGACTGCGGCAATGTAGTGATGATGCTATTTCATAATTTTTAATTACTACATATTGCATGTAGTTTATTATATCACTGCATAAGAATTTGTGTAAGATTTAATTTAATGAGAAAATTGAAAGAAAGTTATGTTTATAGTTTATTTCATATATAGCATCATATGAATAGTGTTTTGAACGTTCGTCTTGTTCTTATAAAATTTATTTAATTATAAAAAATCTTTATATATTTATCTATTTTCACTTATTTATTTTATTAATAGTATTTAAAAAAATTGTATATTTAATTCATTGCCGGCGTGTAAAGAACGATAAAACGAGACACGGAGGAGAAAGTATCTATATAATATATTAAAAGACAAACATTTAGAGCTCTCACATTAAGCCATGTCACTATTATAACATGTCATTATGTAATTCTCCCATTGGTTAATAGATTAAGACATTTATTAATTAGTAATTAATTATTATTAACTTTAAAAAATCACGATGTTTGCCGAATTTTTAGGCTTAATTTGTTGATGAATGATTTTAATTAGTAATTAATTATTATTTACTTTAAAAAATTTACAAAGATTGAATTAATCTGGGATATAAATTTCCAATTTCAATTTTCAGATTTCATTTTAAAAATACAAGTTTAATTTTAAATTATGACCTTATTAATTTATTTCCATATATTCTAGCTAATTCTAAGATAATAATGTTTACTAAATTTTTGCCGAAATTTTAGGCCTAATTTGTTGATAAATGATTTTAATTAGTAATTAATTATTATTAAGTTTAAAAAATTTACAAAAATTGAATTTTAGTCGGATATGAATTTCAAATTTTAATTTTTTTTCTCTTCTTTATTTTGGATTTTAATTAGTAACTAATTATTATTAAATTTAAAAATTCATGATGTTTGCCTAATTTTTAGGCTTAATTTGTTGATGAATGATTTTAATTAGTAATTAATTAGTATTTACTTTAAAAAATTTATAAAAATTGAATTAACGGTCGGATATGAATTTCCAATTTCAATTTTTAGATTTCATTTTAAAAGTACAAGTTTATTTTTAAATTATGACCTTATTAAGTTATTTCCATATATTCTAGCTAATTCTAAGGTAATGATGTTTGTCGAATTTTTTTCCGAAATTTTAGGCTTAATTTGTTGATAAATGATTTTAATTAGTAATTAATTATTATCAACTTTAAAAAATTACAAAAATTGAATTTTAGTCGGATATGAATTTCAAATTTTAATTTTTTTTATCTTCTTTATTTCGGATTTTAATTAGTAATTAATTATTATTAACTTTAAAAAATCATGAAGTTTGCCGAATTTTTAGGCTTAATTTGTTGATGAATGATTTTAATTAGTAATTAATTATTATTTACTTTAAAAAATTTACAAAAATTGAATTAACGGTCGGATATGAATTTCCAATTTAAATTTTCAGATTTCATTTTAAAAATACAAGTTTATTTTTAAATTATGACCATATTAATTTATTTCCATATATTCTAGCTAATCAATATAATATATTAAAAGACAAATATTAGCTCCCTCATATTAAGCAATGTCACTATTATGACATGGCATTATGTAATTATTCCATTGGTTAATAGATTTAGACATTTATTAATTAGTAATTAATTATTATTAACTTTAAAAAATCATGATGTTTGCCGAATTTTTAGGCTTAATTTATTGATGAATGATTTTAATTAGTAATTAATTATTTTTATCTTAAAAAATTAACAAAAATTGAATTAACGGTCAGATATGAATTTCCAATTCAATTTTCAGATTTCATTTTTAAAATACAAGTTTATTTTTAAATTATGACCTTATTAATTTATTTTAATATATTCTAGCTAATTCTAAGATAATGATGTTTACCGAATTTTTGCCGAAATTTTTGGCTTAATTTGTTGATAAATGATTTTAATTAGTAATTAATTATTATTAAGTTTAAAAAATTTACAAAAATTGAATTTTAGTCGGATATGAATTTCAAATTTTAATTTTTTTTTCTCTTCTTTATTTTGGATTTTAATTAGTAATTAATTATTATTAAATTTAAAAAATCATGATGTTTGCCTAATTTTTAGGCTTAATTTGTTGATGAATGATTTTAATTAGTAATTAATTATTGTTTACTTTAAAAAATTTAAAAAATTGAATTAACGGTCGGATATGAATTTCCAATTTCAATTTTCTGATTTCATTTTAAAAATACAGGTTTATTTTTAAATTATGACCTTATTAATTTATTTCTATATATTCTAGCTAATTCTAAGGTAACGATGTTTGTTGAATTTTTTCCGAAATATTAGGCTTAATGTGTTGATAAATGATTTTAATTAGTAATTAATTATTATCAACTTTAAAAAATTTACAAAAATTGAATTTTAGTCGGATATGAATTTCAAATTTTAATTTTTTTTTTCTCTTCTTTATTTCGGATTTTAATTAGTAATTAATTATTATTAACTTTAAAAAATCATGAAGTTTGCCGAATTTTTAGGCTTAATTTGTTGATGAATGATTTTAATTAGTAATTAATTATTATTTACTTTAAAAAATTTACAAAAATTGAATTAATGGTCGGATATGAATTTCCGATTTCAATTTTCAGATTTCATTTTAAAAATACAAGTTTATTTTTAAATTATGACCATATTAATTTATTTCCATATATTCTAGCTAACTATATAATATATTAAAAGACAAACATTTAGATCCCTCACATTAAGCCATGTCACTATTATGACATGGCATTATGTAATTCTCCCATCGGTTAATAGATTTAGACATTTATTAATTAGTAATTAATTATTATTAACTTTAAAAAATCATGATGTTTGCCGAATTTTTAGGCTTAATTTATTGATGAATGAATTTAATTAGTAATTAATTATTATTTACTTTAAAAAATTTACAAAAATTGAATTAACGGTCGGATATGAATTTCCAATTTCAATTTTCAGATTTCATTTTAAAAATATAAGTTTATTTTTAAATTATGACCTTATTAATTTATTTCCACATACTCTAGCTAATTATAAGATAATGATGTTTACCGAATTTTTGCCGAAATTTTAGGCTTAATTTGTTGATAAATGATTTTAATTAGTAATTAATTATTATTTACTTTAAAAAATTTACAAAAATTGAATTTTAGTCGGATATGAATTTCAAATTTTAATTTTTTTTCTCTTCTTTATTTTAGATTTTAATTAGTAATTAATTATTATTAAATTTAAAAAATCATGATGTTTGCCGAATTTTTAGGCTTAATTTGTTGATGAATGATTTTAATTAGTAATTAATTATTATTTACTTTAAAAAGTTTATAAAAATTGAATTAACGGTCGGATATGAATTTCCAATTTCAATTTTAAGATTTCATTTTAAAAATGCAAGTTTATTTTTAAATTATGACCTTATTAATTTATTTCCATATATTCTAGCTAATTCTAAGGTAATGATGTTTGTCGAATTTTTTTCGAAATTTTAGGCTTAATTTGTTGATAAATGATTTTAATTAGTAATTAATTATTATCAACTTTAAAAAAATTACAAAAATTGAATTTTAGTCGGATATGAATTTCAAATTTTAATTTTTTTCTCTTCTTTATTTCGGATTTTAGTTAGTAATTAATTATTATTAACTTTAAAAAATCATGAATTTTGCCGAATTTTTAGGCTTAATTTGTTGATGAATGATTTTAATTAGTAATTAATTATTATTTACTTTAAAAAATTTACAAAAATTGAATTAACGGTCGGATATGAAATTTCAATTTCAATTTTAAGATTTCATTTTAAAAATACAAGTTTATTTTTAAATTATGACCTTATTAATTTATGAGGCTTTGACCAATTAGTCCTCCAGCCAAATAAAAACTACCTTTAAGGACTAACATTATCAAAACTCGCCAAAAAGTCCCTAAATCTTTTCTGGACCAAACTGCCTCTCATACCTCTCTCTCCTTGACGCTGAGGATGCTAAGCCTTACCTACTTTCTTTCTCTCTCCTTTTCTCTCGCTTCCTTTTTTTCTCTTAAATTTTTAAAATGCAATATCTCAAAATTTAAAAGTCGAAAAAATTATCTGAAATCACTATTTTAATCGCATCGCCAAGATGAATCAAACAAGTTACTCATTATATATTTCAAATTTTATAAATAAAATAAAATTATTTTTCAACAAATGTGAAATAGATTTCACAGTTGCTCTATAAAAGAATGACATTAAAACAGAGAAATGTATCAAACAGTTATGCACAATAACTGAGAAAGTGACCTCAACAATCATAACTGAGAAATTGACCTCACAGTTGTGCAAAAACATTCACGAATAACAGATAAATAACGGGTAAACCAAACATACTAAGTAGCGAATTAACTGTGAAATTGACCTCACAGTTCTCAGTTTAGAAAGGTCAAAAACCAAACAATTTTACATTCATAAATAAATGTGAAACTGACCTCACAGTTTTAGAACTGTGAAAAATATTTCACAGTTATTCACATCATAAACAACAACTGTAAAATAGATTTCACAGTTGTTCTATAAAAGAATGACATAAAAATAGAGAAATCTATCACACAGTTATGCACAATAACTGAGAAAGTGACCTCAACAATCATAACCAGAAATTGATCTCACAGTTATGCAAAAACATTCATGAATAACAGATAAATAATGGGTAAATCAAACATACTAAGTAGCAAATTAACTATGAAATTGACCTCACAGTTCTCAGTTTAGAAAGGTCAAAAACCAAACAATTTCACATTCATAAATAAATGTGAAACTGACCCCACAGTTTTAGAAATGTGAAAAACATTTCATAGTTATTCACATCACAACGAACAACTGTAAAATAGACATCACAGTTGTTCTATAAAAGAATGACATAAAAACAGAGAAATCTATCACACAGTTATGCACAATAACCGAGAAAGTGACCTCAATAATCATAACTGAGAAATTGACCTCACAGTTGTGCAAAAACATTCATGAATAACAGATAAATAATGGGTAAACCAAACCACACACATCTATAAGTCACTCTTCTCCTGGCTCCTCTTCTTCTTGGAGAAGATTTTCCTTGTTATCATGAGCCCAGAAACCACGCACATCTATAGGCATGCTTACTCAATGTCCCATTCATATCTTTATCAAGGGCAAGAAACATATCACATATGCATTGTGCAGATGTCAACGAAAACCAGTTTTCAGCTATGCGGCAGTACATTTGAACAAAGGCTGCTGGCATGTCTCGGAGTTGCGCCAAATTAGGAATAAGGCCTCGTATATAAACCTCCATTTCATGAGGTTGAAGGAACCCATCAGAATCTTCATCAAGCTCACTCATATCAATTCTAGCCTGAGTCAGTGAAACTGTACGCATCACATAGAGGTAAAAGGGCAGAATAGCAATTCTTCCTGCTTCATCCTTCTCAAACTCGAGCCACTGTACATTTTCGGTGGTTACCCTTCTCATAATTAATGAAGAATTTCGAGCCCTAATTCAAACTACAGAGAGTCTTAGACGTGGAATTTGTAAGAAATTTTGAGGGTTTAGAAAAGTGTTAGCTAGAAATGATCTTCTGTATTTAGAAACCCTCGAAGATTTTTCAACTATATCACCATCACCAAAAGATCTAAGCTTTTTGAGAAGATTAAAGCATGACCCCAAACAACAGCATTCTCGAACTGAATTTTGATGAACAAATCGAAGTAATTGAAAACACCGGCGATGGTGAAAAGAGAAACCGTTGAAGGGTCGACGAAGGTGAAAGGGGAAATTCGTCGGATGGTGGCGGAAAGGAAAGACATTAGGGTATGGAGAAGACGAGAGAGGAAAAGCAGAAATCGGAATTGCGCAGAGAAAGAGAAGAGATTGCGTCGTCGTAGAGAGAGAAAGAGAATAAGAAGGGGCAGTTTGGACATTTAAATTGTTATAAATAGGAACAGGGACTCTACGGTCATTTTGATTTCAACTCTTGAATCTTAAGGTAGAATTCAAAATATACTATTTTTATTGATAAATTACACCCTATCTCAAGGTCTTATTGATAAAATTTCCTTAATTTATTTCCATATATTGGTAAAAATTCCTTAATTTACAAAAATTGAATTTTAGTCGGATATGAATTTCAAATTTTATTTTTTTTCTCTTCTTTATATCGGATTTTATTTAGTAATTAATTATTATTAAATTTAAAAAATCATGATGTTTGCCGAATTTTTAGGCTTAATTTGTTGATGAATGATTTTAATTAGTAATTAATTTTTATTTACTTTAAAAAATTAACAAAAATTGAATTAACGGTCGAATATGAATTTCTAATTTCAATTTTCAGATTTCATTTTAAAAATACAAGTTTATTTTTAAATTATGACCTTATTAATTTATTTCCATATAATCTAGCTAATTCTAAGGTAATGATGTTTGTCGATTTTTTTCCGAAATTTTAGGCTTAATTTGTTGATAAATGATTTTAATTAGTAATTAATTATTATTAAGTTTTAAAAAATTACAAAATTGAATTTTGGTCGGATATGAATTTCAAATTTTAATTTTTTTCTCTTCTTTATTTCGGATTTTAATTAGTAATTAATTATTATTAACTTTAAAAAATCATGATGTTTGCCGAATTTTTAGGCTTAATTTGTTGATGAATGATTTTAATTAGTAAATAATTATTATTTACTTTAAAAAATTTACAAAAATTGAATTAACGGTCGAATATGAATTTTCAATTTCAATTTTCAGATTTCATTTTAAAAATACAAGTTTATTTTTAAATTATGACCTTATTAATTTATTTCCATATATTCTAGCTAATCTATATAATATATTAAAAGACAAACATTTAGATCCCTCACATTAAGCCATGTCACTATTATGACATGGCATTATGTAATTCTCCCATTGGTTAATAGATTAAGACATTTATTAATTAGTAAATAATTATTATTAACTTTAAAAAATCATGATGTTTGCCGAATTTTTAGGCTTAATTTATTGATGAATGATTTTAATTAGTAACTAATTATTATTTACTTTAAAAAATTTACAAAAATTGAATTAACGGTCGGATATGAATTTCCAATTTCAATTTTCAGATTTCATTTTAAAAATACAAGTTTATTTTTAAATTATGACCTTATTAATTTATTTCCATATATTCTAGCTAATCTATATAATATATTAAAAGACAAACATTTAGATCCCTCGTATTAAGCCATGTCACTATTATGACATGGCATTATGTAATTCTCCCATTGGTTAATAGATTAAGACATTTATTAATTAGTAATTAATTATTATTAACTTTAAAAAATCATGATGTAAGAAGTATAAGAAGGCAGTTAAATTAAGGTAAAATCAGCTTTCCCCTGCTCTTAGTTGCTTAATTAAAATCCTGTTATTTGGTCTGTGTTTTCAGACAGTAACAAATATTGTTCATGCAGAAAAATTCAGTGGTAGCATAATTTGTGTCCGATTTTTTTTTTTCTTTCATTAATTTGGTGGGAAATAGACGTGATTAGTTACTTTCTTTTAAAGACGGACATGTTCTTACGCTCTTCCAGTTTCTTGGTGGAGCAATTAGTCGATTATTTCCAATACTGACATGATTAAAGGATCACATATGATATATAGCAGAGATTCTATACAATCCCACATCAATTTATCTAGGGAAGGCATGTAAGCTTTCTATCCCAATGCAGTAGCCGCTCACTAAATTATTTAACTCAACCATTATAGATATTTATTCAACAATTTCTCTGTATCTTTTTTTTTCTTCTAATTTTTGTCGACCAATACATCAACTAGACTGAATTTTTTTTTTCACCCTTTCAGTTTTTTTGGTTTTGTTTATGCTTCTTTTGATTGGGGAATATGTAATGATGATGGGAGTCAGAGAAAGATCATTCCCTTGCCATCACGAAGAAGAATGGGTCCTTATTTAGCTGAGAGTCATATTGGATATAAAGAGGTTCAAGGTTAATTAACAAATCTTATTTTGTTGAAGTTTGAAGATGATATTGTTTGAAGTTTATGTATCATCAGATAATCGAATTAAATAGCACATTAGCTCGAGTTTGGCATGGTTCAAACTTTGATTGTGTAGTTCTGATGGTAAGACTTGAATTTAAATATGTTTTAGCGAATAATTAATAGGCATTTGGGAGTAATATGTATTTTTCAATATGATGAGTTTTTTTAGTGTACTTACTTGCAACATTCACTCATTTGCATCATTCACCACGAATTGCCTGAACTATGATAATATTTCACTCAAATCACTCTTTTGATTTTAAGACTTTGTGCTTTTTACCCAAATTTGGATGGCTGATATTTGACTTTTTCAGTAAATTTAATCAAAGGAGTTGAGTTTGTCTAAAATGAGATGGAAAGATTACTTTTATATTGTTCTTATAAATTGCAGCAGTGTTAATCTTCTCATAATGACGTGCAAGAAAATTCTTGTGTTTTCCGTAAGGAGAAGAAAAAGTGGAAAAGTTAAAAGAAGATTTATGGCTTAACTTTTAGAAATAGGATTAGTGTTTCTTGGGACAAACCCAAAAGAAAAGTATTGACTATTTTCTGGGACTGACGGAGTATCTCCTTAGATTGTGTACAATGGCAACATGAAAGGCCGGTTGAAATGAATTTCAACTGGTTGAACAAATGCAATGAAAATGAATTTCAACTGGTTGAACAAATGCAATGGAGAGATGAAAGTAGTGGAATTAAATGAGGGGAATGAAATTTTTCATCCGGGTTAAAAAAAAAAGTTGCGTATGATGACACGTGTTGGCACTACATTGGACCGAAAATGGAGCGTGCGCCTCACGCCCAGACAAGGCGCGTGAGGCGCTGTGATTTTTTTCTGTTTGTTTGTTCTTTATTCAACATGTGGCATTCTCTGATTGGTGAGTTGAATTTCGGATTTAATATTTTTTCCCAAATCTTTGAGCTGAATTATCGCCTAGTAAATTAATTTTTTTTCACCAAAATTCATCATTTTTTCCCTATAAATTGATATAAGTTTCAATTGATTTGGACACAAAAAAAAACACTCATTTCTCAATTATCCTTCTTCATTTTAGCCTTTATTTAAAAAAAAATCATTATTTTTTTTCCTATAAATTGATGCAATATTTTTTTAATTAAATGTGAAATATTTTTTTAATTATAAATAATAATAATTATTATTATTATTTTACTAATCATAAAAATAGAGAATATAAATAAAATAAAAGTAGTGGGGTATAGAATGATGAGTTGGAGGGAGTTGAAATTTAATTTAATTTAGCCATTGTAGGGGGTAAATGAAATGGGTAGATGAAATATTAGATGAATGAGAAAAAGTGTAAAAAATGTTAAATAAAATGGGGGGAGTGGGATAAAACCACTGTTGATAGTCTTAGGATCAGAAACATTAGCTTCTTAAAAGTATCGATTTGTTTCTGTATTAGTATCAACATTGTTCAAATACTTAATTGATGGGCATTATATGCATATAGTTATCTAAATATCGCCTTTTGTCAAATGACTGAAATAGGTTTGGAGATATTAGCATTCCCGTGCAATCAGATTATGGCAACAATTAATAATAAGCCTAGCTATGCCTTTAATCGGATATGAATTTCAAATTTTAATTTTTTTCTCTCTTCTTTATTTTGGATTTTAATTAGTAATTAATTATTATTAAATTTAAAAAATCATGATGTTTGCCAAATTTTTAGGCTTACTTTGTTGATGAATGATTTTAATTACTAATTAATTATTATTTACTTTAAAAAATTTACAAAATCAATTCAAATCTCAAAGAGTCACGACAAAATTTTGGGTGAAACGTGTTCTACGCTCGCTGAGCGTAGAACGTGTTTTAAAATGTGCGCGATGGCATTTTTGAAAATAAGCGGAACATCGTTAGAAGGTGCGGTGGCATGGTTGTAAATAACTGGAACTCTTAAAAACTCACCAGGCACTTTTCAAAACTGTAAGAGGCATGTTTCAATACTACAGTTGGCGATTTTTAACACTAGAGCAGACACTTATTTTGGAACTTGAAAAAACTCACCAACACTTGTTGAATTTGTAAGAGGCATGTTTTAATGCTACAGGAGGCACTTTTTTAACACTAGAGAAGTGCCTGCTTGAATTTTAAAACATGCCTGCTGAATTTTTTATTTATTTTTTATTATTGTTTTTTTACAAGTGTCAAAAAAAGTGCCTTACGAAAATTCACCAGGCATTTTTTTGATACTGTAGAAGGCAGTTTTCAATACTACAAAAGGCACTTTTTGACACTACAACAGGCATGTGTTTTTTAATTGTGTTTTTTAATTCACTTGACACTTTTCAATATTACAACAGACATTTTTCAATACTACAAGAGGCATATTTCAATACTACAACAGACACTTTTTAACACTATAACAGGCACTATTTTTCAACAATATCACCGCATTATTTAACATTACAACCGATTTAAATGTGTTATTAGTGTCATATAGCAACAGGCACTTTGTTTATATTGCAACATGCACTTTATTGTACTAGAAAAGGCACTTTCGAAAAACAGGTTCTAGGATAGCTTATCCTAGAACTAGTTTGTCAAGTGAATTAAAAAACACATGCCTGTTGTAGTGTCAAAAAGTGCCTTTGGTAGTATTGAAAACTGCCTTCTACAGTATCAAAAAATGTCTGGTGAATTTTCGTAAGACACTTTTTTTGGCACTTGTAAAAAAAAAAAAAAAAAAAAAAACCTCAGCAGGCATGTTTTAAAATTTAAGCAGACACTTCTCTAGTGTTAAAAAAGTGTCTCATGTAGCATTGAAACAAGCCTCTTACAAATTCAACAAGTGTTGGTGAGTTTTTTCAAGTTCCAAAATAAGTGTCGGCTCTAGTGTTAAAAATCGCCGCTGTAGTATTGAAACATGCCTCTTACAGTTTTGAAAAGTGTCTGGTGAGTTTTTAAGAGTTCCAGTTATTTACAACCATGTCACCGCACCTTCTAACGATGTTCCGCTTATTTTCAAAAATGTCACCGCGCACATTTTAAAACACGTTCTACGCTCAGCGAGCGTAGAACACGTTTCACCCAAAATTTTGTCAATCTCAAATTTGTTTATTTGATTGGCTTGATAGGAAATCTATTATAATAAAAATAGATTTCTTTGACCAAAATATGTTTGGTCATTCCAACACATATATGCTAAATGCAGTTAGTCTGAATGTAGTAATGTAATTTTTTGTGTGTACATACTTACTCTGTTTCAAAATGATTGTCTCACTTTTTTATTATTAAATATAAATTTAACATATTATTTTCATTTATTTAAATGAAATCACAAATTATAACAATAATATGCCCGTCGAATCTCGACTGATTAGTCACTAGTTTATGTTAATGAGGCAAATCTGGTGGGTTGTTAAACAGAACAGAGCGGAGCGGGTTCTGTAAATTGGACCTCACTATACAGAAGCGGGTTTGGGAAACGGTGAACCCGTCTCCGTTGCCCTCCGTACTCTCCTGACTCCGCCCGCTTCCACCTGAACCAGAGACTGCCGCCAAACGAGATGGCAAACAAGGTCGAGTCAACAGTTGTCACCAACGGCCTCTTCCCGGCGGACATTATTCCCGCCGTCGCAGATGACGGTGACGCCATGAAGCTTCTCAGTGACGCCGTCCGCTTGGTCCCTTTACAAGCGTTGAAGGATTTGTTCTCCCAAGGGGTTATGCTATATCCTCTACTCTCTCCATCCCGAACTATTCTTCTCACTTTTATTAGTAGTTTGATCAATAATTTTAGTTTTAGGTTGATTTAATTGTCCTACTAATGAACATTTAAAAATTATTATTGATAGTATTTATAACGGTGTATTGATAACGAAATCTAAATTTTCATTAGAATGATTAAATCGACTTAAAATTATTGCTCAAAATACCTTCATTGTTAGCTAAAAAAGTGGAAAGATTATTTGGGAGGGAGCATTATTATTCTGTTTGTCTTAATTGCAATCATTGTCCTTATAAATTTTTGAAAATCTTCAAAATAGGAGTAGTAGTTAATCTGAACCACTTTCAATTCAATTTGTTTGCTACTCCTTCAGCTCAAAGAGTCTGCTATTGAAGTTTAAGAATCTAACATACATGGTAGATTAGGTTGTATATTTGGTCAGTATGTAATCAGTTGAGAAGCCATGCATTTTGTAGAAGGGGTCAAAATCATGATATATTGGTATTTTTCCTAATCCAAAGGGTTCAAAATGATAAAATCACAATTTTTAATGGTAAAAAGGTTATTTTCTTAAAACTTTAGGTGGCAAAAATGACATAGCTCCAAATCAAGGGGATCGATTGACTACCATGGGTTAGGCGTGGCTTCGCCACTGTATGTAATCAAATTCACCAAAATACTAAAAAGAGGACTCTTTGCATGCACTTTAATTAAGACAAACATGGCGTCATTTTATATATATAGTTAGCTTCCTATAAAATAAGTTATGTTTATGTAGAATACTGATGAAAAATGAGTATGAAACTGCAAAATCTTATGGTTCGAAGTAGCACAAGTGTTCTGATCACGATGCTAAAAGTAAAAAATGTATAGAGAAACCAACATATTATGAAGCATTATATAAGTGTTAAAATATGAAAATTGTGGTAGTAAAAACTAAGTGAAATCTTTCATGTTGTGTGTTTCCTTTGTGAATTTGGCTGCATTATATACCATTAGCATTGACATGATAATGAAGAAGGGTGGACAGAACGTAATGAGGAATGGAACGTTCATAAGAGCAAGACTTATGATTTGGAGCATTAATGCTCTTATGGGAAGACTAAAGTGGTTTAAGTTTGTAACTTTGGCCACGAAAGTCAACAATCTTCTGCACATTTTTTTGTATATATAGATTTACTCCCTCCGTCCCACCTCAAACCGGATTTTCCAAAATGGCAAAGAATCTTCATCATTCCTCCACTCATTCTCTCTCCTACTTTATTTTTTACTCACAACACCAATCACACCAATCGACTTACTATTCCTCCCACTCATTCTCTCTCCTATTTTACTTTTCATACTCACAACACCTCTCTCCTCTTTACTTTTCCTTAATCATTGTGCCCAAAAATTTGGTTCGTTTTGAGGTGGGACAGAAGGAGTATTAGGTATACATTAAAACAAAAAAAATGATGATTATGAAATGCACTTGTTTTATTTTAGGAGAGCATCTCCTTCCCATCCCTGTGATGACAATGCTTATTGGTGTGACGTTATGGAAGGTTGTTACTTTGGATGAGTAGGAGGCATTTATTATTGCGGGGGTACAATTATCATGTATCATTCGAGGAGTCAATTAAGTGAGTTGTGTCCCGAGGCTGTGCCAATGGAAATTCAGTTGTCGCTGAAAACCCTCATTAGAATCAAGATTATAGCTTATCATCAATAACAGCCCAACCCACCTTGAACCATGTCTTATTCAGTATGTATGTGTCATATGAAATTTGATTAAGTGATCCATTCATGGCTTAGTCCATTTCGATGCACTAGAATAGAATTTGTCAACCTCTAATGTAGCTTGTTTGAATGACTTTTACATCCATTGCATTGGCAATAGTCTGCAATGCAATGTAGGGGGTGTAAAATATCATCCGAACAAGCTTCATTTGGATTGACGAAGTCCATCTGATTGCATGATAAAGTTCGAACATTGACTAAGGTTGCGTTTGATAGCAACAAGCACCGACAAACACTTAATGCTTGTTGATGAATGACAATCTTAGAAAACTCGAGTCTTTGTAAACAAGCCATTGTCAATCTTCAAACTTAGCGGCTCTTGTTCGGCAAGTGAGAATATTGATGCTTGTTCGGTAAGAGAAATATGGGATGGTTATTACAATTCAAGTCAAGGGTTCACCCTTAGTTTGAAGTAGTTGCACAAAAGAAAATCATTCAACAACAAGCATTAAGTGCTTGTTGCTATCAAACGCAACCTAAGTCCTGTAATCAAATTTCATATGCCACATACGTACTATTACAGTGTGGTTCAAGGGATGAAGAAGACATCCCGTGTATGATAATAAAGAAGAACGAGACTTATATGTATCTGCTGCTGAACAGGGCTAGCAGAAGAAGACTGGATTTATCTGGCTTTTGAGTGAGCAGACGTCACGAGGATGATTTCGAGCAACAGGGAGTGTGTTAAAAGTTCAACGGATCAAAGATCAAGATTTTGAGTTGCAATGTTTGGTTGAAGAATCTAATAAATTTAATAAAATATATGAATCCATACTGCAAAGACGCAGTTGGAAAAGTGACTAGGCCAATTGACTGCAGCAAAGCAGTGGCATTGAGAGGGAGCATTACGATAGAATTTAATTTTGGTACAAATCCACTGTTAAATTAAAATTCAGATCACATGTATGCTTTTAGGATATCATATGATTAAAACAAATTGAAATGTCATAAGGGCAAACCCCAGTCCGCCAAGCGGGGGTTGGGAGAGGGAACCATTTAATAGAGCCTTTCCCCGACAATTGCCAAGAGGCTGTTCGCCAAGGTTCGAACCCGTGACCTTATGGTCACCAAAGGAGCACCTGACTTTTACTTGTTTACATTCATTGTATTGTATGTGCTTCTTGATGAGGAAGAAAGAACAACTTGAGCACTTAAGATGGTGGCTTAATGTGATCATTGTTTGGTTATGTAATAATCCTTGACAGTTATACATCTATATTTTCTGTACTTTCTTACATGTCTATGGTCTCTTGAATTTCTGCAATGTGATGCAGATATGCATCCGATGCATCTTCCGGCTGTTCGGTGTTCACGAGATAATTTACTCCCATGCCTTTCTCTCACCGTCTATCCTGTGTTCCATGCTTGAGACATCAACATCACTGCAAGAATTAAAAGTGCAGTCAAACTTCTGCACAATTTGTTTGGGTATTTTGCAGTTTTGTTATCGAGATCATGATGATACATTGGTGGAAAGTGATCATGCCAACGACTTTGCGGTGAAGATTGCTGAAGCCGTAAAGCAAGAGGCCCATGATCTTACAAACTTTTCACTTGAAGTCTCACTACCATCACTTATTGTGGACAATGAGCAAGCGATTTTGTAAGTGATTTTCAGTTACTAAGTGACTTCTTGTATTTGCTTGCTTTTGATATGATTGGGGGAGATGTATCAAGTTTCACATCTTTCTTTAGGGTATTCATATGCGGGTTCATTTTTATTTATTATTATTAATCAATTATACTATACTCCCTCCGTCCCCGCTACAAAGTTCACGGTTACTGTTTGCACGCAAATTAAAAAAAAGTTAGTGGAGTAAGTGTTGTGAGTATGAAAAGTGAGGTTGGAGAGAGAAAGTGGGGTAGGAAATAGTGAGTTGATTGGTGTTGTGAGTATAAAAGTAAAGTAGGAGAGAGAACTAGTGGGTGGAATAGTAAAGATTCTTTGCCATTTTAGGAAGTGTGAAGTTTGTAATGGGACGCCCAATGAGGAAAGTGTGCAGGTTGTAGCGGGACGGAGAGAGTATATATAAGGGTCTTTGACTCTTTTCTATGATGTTCCACTCGAAGAAACTGTTTCATTCAAGGTTAATCCTTTGTCTTTAAGGCTGAGGGGTTAGTGTACTCTAGGGCTCTCTTTCCCTTTGAATCTCTACCCATTTCTTCCCCTCCTACACTTTTTCTCCCTATAATATTAGTCTTCCTTCCCTAATATCTACATCTTTCATTTATAGCATCTCAAAAATTATAATATCTTTCTTATCAAAAAAAAAAAAAAAGATTATAATATCTTCAGTAACATTATGAACATGCTAGGAACAAAAAATAATTTATGATGGTTACTTCCAAGTATAGTAATGTCTCTTAAATAGACTGACCTCTGAATTTGGACGGACAGAGGAATTTGTTTTCTCATTTATGTTCTCCTGTGTAAATATTATAAATTTGGACTGTTTTTCTTTAACTACTAAGCGTTCTTGCTTTCTGCCCGCTTGAAAGCAGGCTGTACTAGAGAGTATATGTTGAAATGCTGTGGGTTTTCTTCTTTTTTTCAGTTTGTACATGAAGAAGAAGTATGGCTGTGAACTTTGGTTTCAAGAGAAGTTCGTACCTTCACGTGCTTCGATAAAGGATGTATTCAAGTCATCTATAACACCCTGCCTCGAAACATTGCTGGTAACTGGAAACCCCTATCTTTAGTTTGTTAAAGAAGATGCTCTCCCTGCTTCACTCTGGAAAGGGCAAGTCAGGGAGGGGTCACGTGCAAAGAGCTCTTTCAAAGGCTTGATCTTTCCCCAAGGGATAAAAGCAACATATATTTTATGTAAAACTCATGCTTCCTTGATTTGGTAAAGCAGAAACAATAGGCTACTTATTGTCATAAGTGGATGTTTTTCAGGGTGCTAAATCTGGTCAAAAGCTCCTTCCAAATCCGCTTCACATTTACCCACCCTGACGCATCTCCCAAAGCTCAGAGTATGACTGGGAAAGGCCATCCGAATAAGAGAATAAAAACTGGCATGTTTCTTTCACTTTTGTGGTCTTTATTTATTTTATATTTAATCCTTTTATCTACATTGAAGTTTCCTTTAGGTCCTTGATGTATATGTCATTTTTCGTTGTTGGCCCTTGAAATTGCAAATTTGACATTGAATTCCTCCAATAACCATTTGGGGCAGACTCGTTGCTGCATAGAAGGATGCTGCACATGACCATTTTACAGGACGAGAAGAAACACCCAACATTACATATTGATATACGACCCCTAATGTTTTACTGCTTTCTTGGATTGCATCCAAACAAGTCAGTCATGTTTTCTTATAACAATTCAAAATTTCATGAACCTGGTTTTTCTATTTTCAAGCGGGTGAATGGCCGTACGGTGCAACATACTTTCTCATTTGTTAGGAATAATGAAACGTACTCGTTATTAACAATATAACACAACATACATTCCCAAATGTTTAAAAATATTGCAACGGAAGATAACAGCATTAATAAAAGTAATGGAAATGTCCATGAATGTGTAATTGGTGTTAGTCTAATTAACAGGTGTTAGTCGTCTTCTTTCTCCTCAGACGACCCCAATCCACCGGCCGCCACCCTCCTCTGCCCAGCCCACCCCTATCCGACTCCCAATCACCACCGCCACCCCTTCATCAAATTAAATTGGGTACTCATCAAATAGTGTATTTTTCAAACCCAATTTTAACTTTCCCTCAGGAATTCTCAAACCCAATTCAACAATTCCGACCGACCACCACTTGACAACCTTCCCCCACCACCCCTCCATCGCCCCCAAAATTCAACTACAAAAATCGTAAATCGACTAGGGGTATCAAGTTTCGAGTGGTGGAGTGTTTCAGTTCCGATGGTAGCGGTTTTGACAGCGCCAGCTTTGTCTCTGAGAGGGGAATCCGGGATTGGCCTTCCATTGTTGCTCCATGCTTGTCTTTCATTTTAGTAGCTTCGGGTAAATGCTAGTCAGAAAATGGAAATCTGCCATGTATGGTGGCTGACCTTACTTCGCCAAATAGCATATCCAATCGTGTATTCCTTTACAGTTCTGTTTGCTTTTCTGTTACGGGTTATGGTTGAGTACTTATTATTATTGGAATAACTCGAAAGGTGCTGATGCAGAGTCCCGTGATAGAGATGTTACTCCGGACATAGAGGTTTCCGCTTGTGAAGGAAATAAACTCCCATCAAAATCATTACTAAACCATGGAATTTCTGACTGCTCTAATTGTATTCTGAAGAAGGTATGTGTGCATGAGGCATACAATTGAATAATTTTGTGCCTCTTGTCGTCACCATTGTTTTATATACTTGGGTGTTCCAAGTCATTTTTTTTTCAAAACCAAGCATTGCCATACAAGATTCTCATCTAGAAGAAGTTTGTGAAAAAACATTTCATTCCGTCACACGTTGTTGCTTATATAACGGGGTGTGCGTTTGAGTTTTTAGGTCCAGCAGCCCTGCCAGATGACACTTGTTTGTTCTAGGACTCCAATCTACATTGGTGGGAGATACCTGAAGGTATGCATTTATTTTCATCAGATACAATATTTCTGTGTACCCTTGGTCGTATTAATCTTATGGATTTCACATTCACAACAATGGAAGCATACAAGCAGAAGATAATAGAAGAATATTGGCCAAGGAATCATATCACATCTAGGTATGTCGGGAAAGAGTTGCATGACTCAATCCCACATATCTTATAGTGATTTGAGCTGATCCTCATTTAACTTAAGGCATCTAGATATGTAGGGTTTGAATTGTGACACCATCCCTTGATAGCTTCAGAACTTTCATTAAGTAGTTTAAACTGATTGTAACAAATTGAAGGAATTTGAAGCATCATATGGGTATATGGATCTGTTGAACTTGCGTTCTATATTACAGTAATGTCAGTAACCGAATGATTTTGACTTGTTAACAGGTATAACCCAATAACCTGTAGAACTGCCGATTATCCTTGACCTGATGATTAGGTGAAGAGAACAATGGTATAATTTGAAAGAAGTAAGCAATAAAAAACCTTAATTTACTCAACTAGGATGAATTGTGAATTGTGTAACCTCTAACGACGTGGTTTGAAATATTACAATGCTTATATTTTCGCCTTTACATTATTGTGGGCGGTTTTTCTATGACATTTATTGTAGTTCTTTTTATTTTAGTGTGTATGTGTGTGTGGGACTTCATTCCATTAGTATTCTGAAGTATGCATATTGCATTTGCTTTCCACTAAACGGGCAGAAGCTGCTATCTATCTAACCCACATAACTTGGTCCTGCAGCAGAGCTATTGCATTAAAACCTATAGGAGTGTATTGAAACCTGTTCAATAAAAGTATTAAATGGTTGTTCGCATTTATATTTAGCCTTGCGCTAGCTTAATGTCTTGTTTGAAATATGTGCCTTGAGAAACTTATTGCAAAGGTAAAAAGTTCTTCATTCTCTAGTGAAATTAACAGAGATTTAAAAGAAATCTAGGTTTGTACTTGTATCCTTAAGGCACTATGAAGATTTTTCACTGACATGAATGATCCCTAGCTATAACAAAGTCTACTTAAAGATTTCTATTATAAGACTCCCTATGCCCATTAAGGTCCTAGTTTCTTGTCCCAAAGAAAGGGTCCCCTTATCAATATTTAAATCCTAAATCTCTGTTATTCTTCAATTTTTATTGTATTTTCCAAAGCATGATATTTCTTACATCTGACACACGATAAAAGATACTCCCTCCATCCCAAAATGAATGTCCAAAAATCAAATCCGCTCTTGCAAGAGCGAATTTCAGAATTTTTTTTTTGGACATTCATTTTGGGGCGGAGGTAGTACCATTTACTGGAAATTAAAGGAATTATATCCAAGTAAAAGTACAAAATTAGTAAGTTTGAGTTATCAAGCACGGATTCTTTGGAAGTAAATGTTTGCCAAACTATATTTAGATTGCAATACCAAGTCTCAGATTTAATATTGATTTGTTAAAGTGCTTTCAGTCTAACCTGCATTTTATATTATATCTCTTTCTACTGCAGTACTCACGAAATGTGAGTCAGACTCGTTGGATTATTGATGATGAAAGAAAGGGAGAAGCATCTGTTGAGGTCTTGATTGCTTCTTTTCTGTTTATTGTTGTTATCTCATGCTAGTGTCATTGTGATTAGTGTTTGGAATCTGCAGGAGCTAATTGGTGATAAAATCCTTCCTGTGTGCCGCGGGGATTGCTACAAGTTTCATGCTGCGGGTAGAGAGGATATAGATGTATAAAGATTTTCTCTCATATGCGCAGTCTCATATTCAAGAATGCATATCTAACCATGGAATAGCATTTATCAGGTCAGGATGTTAGGCTCAGGTCGACCGTTCTTAATTGAGATACAAAATGCACGCCACCTCCCGTCCGAGATTTCTATCAAGGAAATAGAAAAAAGTATAAATAGCACAGAAAATAAATTGGTGAGTTTAACTATCACTTAAATTCTTTGTTAGCTACTGCTTGAGGATATTTATCTCGCAGATGTACTGAACACATTTACACCCAGGTTAGGGTAAAAAATATCAAGGTCTTAGGGAGCCAGGGATGGTCCCTAATGCGTGAAGGAGAAGCAGAAAAGCAGGTAATTGTTTCATCCTAGCCACACTAGCTTACTTACAGACTTGTTCTGTGTCTTATTGTTCTTCACATACATGTAGAAACAATATGCCGCATTGGTGTGGATTTCTCGGTCTATCAAGGATGATGATTTGCAGACTTTATCCTCACTAAAGGATGTGGTCAGTCCTCTCTCTCTACCTGTGTGTTTTGGGTGAGGGGGTGCATGTACACATTCTCGCATGTATTTAAGATAGGAGTGAGGGACATTGACGTGTTTTTAAGTTATTCCCATGTTAAAATAGTACTCGTATCATATCTAACAATAATGTCCGAGATGGTTTTTGTTGAATAAAATGCAAGTCATCTATGTTTAAGTGAAGTTACTGTGTAATTTTTTGAATTGCTAAATGTTAGTAATTAGTTTCTCCATGAATTGCAAGAATATTTACTTCAAAAATAGAAGTCAATTTCCTTTTTGGCCCTTGCAGACTATTTCACAAAAAACACCAATAAGGGTTCTCCATCGCCGAAGTCCATTAGAGCGTGAAAGGGTTATACATTGGTAAGAATATTTTCAAAGAAGTTGTGATACATTGTCAAGCTTATCATTATGTGACAGCAATGTCTGATTGCTAGTGTTTTTCAATATCAGGATGAAAATTGAGAGGATTGCTGGGAGTTCTCAATATTTTCTCCTTCATCTTTGTACACAGGTAAATGTTTGATCACCCATTGTATGTCCACATAGAGATCTTACTTAACATCCTGATGCTATTTTTAAAATATCTTTGATAGAAATCGTGATGCTATTTGTTACCTAATCACAGTCTTGACCTTGTACGGGAATCGTCAAATAATGCTGAAATTATTGTTTGAATTCTACCTAGAATAGAGTTATTATTTTATTTGAACTTGGTTCTTTTAATTTTCTAAACATTAATATTTTATATTGAAAACAGGCTGGGACGTATATCAAGGAGTATGTTCATGGGGATCTTGGGCGTACCCATCCTAGGTATGACAACAATTTTGTCTCGGTATAATTTCATTTATGATTAATGCACTATAGGGTCTATGGTTTTTGTGAGTTGGAGCAACCACAATGGTATGAGCTTTTTTCATAGCTTTTCTATAGTTTCTATGTGCCTTATCATTGTAAAGTGAACAAGTAAAAAAATTAAAGCTTCTTCACAATGGTAGAGCTTTTTATACAACTCTTTTGTGACTCCCATATAAACTTTTAAGCCAATAAACAAGTATTATAACAACTTTTTTATGAAAACTAGTGAAGCATTTATTGAGTTTCCTCAAAAAGCAGCTCCTTCCAAAAGGAGCTGCTCCTTAGAGCATCCACAATGGGAGGTTTTTGAGAGCTCCTTATTTTTATGAAAAAGCTTTTTACCATTGTGGAATTTTTGAAAGAGCTCCTTATTAAGAGCATCTACAATGGTAAGAGCTTTTTTGTAATTCCCAAATGCCATATCATTAACAACATAATAATAAAAACCTCCAAGTTTTTTTCACAGTGATAGAGCTTTTTCACCAATTTATTTGTGGCCCCCAAATCCAACAACATTAAAAAAAAAATCTAGTATTTTTCTATAATATTTAATGGTCAACATGGAGAAATTGTGAAAATTAATGAAAAAAAAAACTCTTAAAGAGAGCTCTTTGTAGAAGGAGTTGCTCTTTAGTAAGGAGCTTTCCAACTTGCTCCACAATGGTAAAAAGCTCTAGAGAGCTTTTTCATAAAAATTAAGAGCTCCCAAAAACCTCCCATTGTGGATGCTTGTAGAAAGAGCTCTTAAAAACTCATTTTAAAAGGAATAGCATTAATTTTCACCACTTCCCCAAAGAGTTCTACCATTGTAAGAAAAGTCTTGAGCTTTTTATTTGGTGACTTTGTGAAGATGTGGCATATGGAGATCATTAAACCGTTTCCTGGCGACCTCGAATTCAACAATTTTGACGGAAAGTTTAATTTGATTTGCCTACATAATTGGTCTCTCTTCTAAAACCATAAGTAAGTAGATTAAAATTTCAGCTCTGAACTTCTTAATCAATTGCTCGTTAACTGATTCATCAAATAATTCTGAAATCGGTATGAAACTTAGCAACCGGGTTGTTTCAGTCAATCCATTTTCAGTTATTGAATTTTGAGATCTGATCGAGATACTCTTTGTGATATTCATCATCTTCATTTTTTTAATAGTAAATCTTTAAATGAAGTTCTCGATTGTGTATAGTGGTTCGCGTGGTTGTGATTGAGGTTTTATCTTTTGGTTTAGGGATAGGGGTTGGTTCCGATTTGAGTTTCTCAACCAAAAGAATTCACTGCAATGTCGTGGTTATGGAGTTTTTAGTATACAAACAACACTGTTCAGCTCCGTAACTTCATAAAAAATACTATTGTACCGTTAGTACCATAACTAATTCTAGCATGGCCACTTAATGCCTAAATTTCAATGTAGACCCTACTTTTAATGAAAAATGAAGTCATTGAACCTGACTTGCCAAAATTGAAACACGGGGTCCTACTTAATATCCACAGAAACCTTACACCTTATGATTCAATAAACCCTATTTCACACAGTGGGTCTTAGGAAGTGTTCTAGCTCTTTGTGAGAAGGAACAGAGCCCCCAAATTTCTACAAGGTTCAGGTTCAGGTTCAGGTGTCATTCTTGTTTGATTGTATTAATGTAGTTTTCTTTGCTAAAAGAAAAAAAATGTTGGCCACATGTGAAGGCCTTTAGTAGAAGCTACGTGTATGAATTGACATGCCATTTGCTGTAATTAATAGAAGAGGGATATTGAGGAGCATCTCTGACGATTATTGTTTGAGAAATTGTGAAGGAAGTTAGCAGCACATATTCTAATTTCACTCTAGATAAATTTACTGATTTATTTAACTTCTGATTTATTGCTTGTTGGTATCACAATTTCTTTCATTTTGTAGTATTGGTTCCATTCTTGGATGCCGAGCGGAGATACTACAACTCGATGTTACAGATGTGAAAATGGACTGCTTTCTGGATGAATGAGGCTATCAAAGTCTGCGAATGCACTGCTTTGTCCTGATCAACATGAGTTTCCAGGTTGTTAATCGCCTTTATTAAAGAGCTTTTATTCTGGGTTGATATTATACTTGAGTTCTGACGCAGTCAATTAGTTAGGCTCTGTTTGTTTAGCGTAAAACATTTTCCGGAAAATGAAAATGTTTTCCGGAAAATAAGATAAACATGTTTTTGACTGTTTGGTAAGTAAAATATTTTTCGAAAAATGTTCGATTAAGTTGACTACAAATTTACCCACCCCAATCACCACCCCCAGCCCTATCCCCAAATCCTCTAACCACCCCCAAACCACACCACTCCCTGCCAGCCCACCCCCCCCCCACCCACCACCACGTCGAGTAAAAAAATAATTAATCATTTTAAATTTATTTTGAACAACTCCTCCCCCAATCCACTCACCACCCTCCCCCTCGTCGAGGAAAAAAAAAATTATTTTATTTTTAACAACTACTACCCCAATCCACTCCCCACCCACCCAGGGGCGGATCCACCTTAGGGCCAAAGTGGGCCATGGCCTACACTCAAATTTCCAAAAAAAAAAATTTTTTTTTTTTTTTTAAACTATGGATAACTAGACTTAATTAATGCATTTCAACTGTAATATTTGATTGCCCAAGCGGAAGGTTGTTTACCGTTTTCCTTCATGTCCCGGGTTCGACTCCTATACTCCCCATTCCGTCATTTCCAAGGTCTTTTTTAATATACTATATTATCTCTTTTTTTGAATGTTTAAAAAACAAAATTGTTTGCTAAGTAATTAATAAATTAATAAAAATAGCATCAATTGTTTAAACATTGGAAAAAATAGCATCATTAGAAAAAACAATTTTTTTGGCCCACACTGAATTTTTTTTTCTGGATTCGCCACTGCACCCACCCCCCACCCGCGTCGGGGGTAGGGTGGCAGGGGGTGGTGAGTGGAGTGGAGTGGGGGGGGGGTAGTGAGTGGAGTGGGGGAGGGGTTGTTAAAAATAAATTTAAAATGATTAATTTTTTTTATTTTTTTTTTCACTTAACGGGGGTGGGGTCAGGTGGGTGGTGAGTGGATTGGGAGGAGTTGTAAAAAATAAATTTATAATAATTTTTTTTTACTCTACTAAAGTGGGGGGTGATGGGGGTGGGGTAGGGGTTGATGTGGGGTGGGTAACGTGGGGATGTGTGTGTGTACCAGAGGGTGTTACCAATTTTCGAAAAATGTTTTACTTAGGAAAAATCTGTAAATCAATTTACTTAGAAAAGTGAGGAAAATATTTTTCGGAAATCATTTTCCCCATTTTCTGGTGCTAAACAAACACCGGAAAATGGGGAAAATATTTTTCGGTAAACATTTCCCCCAAACAAACGGAGCCTTAGTGGAAAATAAGTTTTACTCCCTCCGTCCTTTAAAGGTATTTCTATTTGACTATTTAACATTTTAGTAGTATTTTTTCCTTTTATCCATCATTTTCCTTGATGGAAGTAAGAATTACCTTAATGAAAGTAAGAATTATGCATGTATTCAAACATTTTAGTGGTATAGTTTAGGAAGTTCACTAATTTTAGCCACTCAAATTTGAAAATGACTCTTTCAATAACAAACAAAAGTAGAAAATGGAAACATTTACTCCCTCCATCCTAGAAAGATAGTCCCATTTGTCATTTTAGCTTGTCCCGGAAAGGTAGTCCCCTTTTGTGAACGAAGCCAATAAATGTCTTATTTTCTATAAATAATATCTCAAAAATAAAAAATAGCTTTGATTGTATGAGTAGAAATTTAAATTAATTTTATCGGTATGTATCATCACATGCATTGCACGGATGCTATACTAGTGAAAATAATGAGAGGTTCTTTTCTCTCTTTAAAATTTGATTCACTTGGTTGTTGCTAACATAATTTCTTTCATTTTGCAGTATTGGTAAATTGTTGGATGGCGAGCAGAGATGCTGCAGCAACCGGGCGGATTGCTTTGGCATCAACGTCAGTTTCCTGCAGTTGCCATATGCCGTTCGTAAAAACCATTTATTCTGGGTTGAAATTATACTCAACGTTCTGGGGCAATCAAATTAACTAGTGAAAACAAGTTTTATTCAACAGATTTGATCAATGACTTGAGGTTTTGTTAAATGAATAATTGAGTGTTTCTTCTCACTCTTGCAAAGCCTGTCCCTTCCAATTTGGATGTCATGGATTCAACTACAAAAACAGATTTGAGTCGTGAATCATGATCGATGGTTTCTTCTCAAAATTTTACAAAAAACGTGTTTTTCTTTAAGCTTAGAATAAACGTGTTTTGTTTTCCCCGCTAGTGTCAGTGTTAGTGAAACAATGAAACAAAGTGTCAGGAGTATTAGTGCATGTATATTAAGTGTTAGTGTAAAAAAGTTTCAATATTTGTGTAACAAAGTGTCTGTGTAAAAAGTGTCAGTGCATATATATTAAGTGCATATATATTAAGTGTCAGTATAAAGAGTGTCAGTGTAAGGTAAGAAGTGTCGATATTAGTATAAAAGAGTGTCAGTGGATGTATTATTAAGTGTCAGTGTAAAAATGATTTTTCCTTAAGTTTAGAAAAAAATGTGTTTTTTATAAGACCAACTCCATATATTTTGACCAAGTAGTTTAAATAAAAAAATTATTCTAAAGAAAATTAATAATGTTGAATATTATTAATCTTGAGAATAACAATCTTTAAAATTTTATTAGGATCATTTATTTTTCTTCAAAGCCCATTTTTTTTTTCTTCAAAGACCCGAGCAAAGAGCAATCAAGTTGATTAAAATCCTATTTGGGGCGAGACGGAGGATTAAGAATATCAAAGAAAGAATAACAGATTTGGGCATTGTTACACGCTGGTGAAATGTATTCATAAAGTAACCATGAATGGACTAATCTACCCCCCCCCCCTCATTCCCCCAACTCGCTCCACCACCACCACCACCACCACCTTAAGGGGGTAAAATCGGAAGAGACGTTTCCATGGAATGCATCAAATGCTATGCTTCACGGCTTACTTGAATTTTCTCTTGCATTCGTAATCTAATCTATCCAGGATACACCCATCATCTTAGCCATGAAACTATACGAGTCTGCAAATTCATCAATCTGCAATACAAGTGTGTTAAATAACTACGGGTACAAAGAAACACCAAGATGAAATTACCGAGGGTGTAAAGTAAAATATGTACCACTTTCTTTGTGGGACGTCCACCTCCATGCCCAGCTTTAACGTCAATTCTTCCAAGGATTGGATTGGTCTGAGGGCTTTTCTCCAAGCTTGTACACAACACATATTGCATGGTCTAATAAAATGTGTAAATGAAGAATCTTGTTAACAAATGTTTGGAGGATCGGTAACCAATCAAACATGTAGGTGAAAGGGGAGGGGGGATTCATATATAGCTACTCATTAAGAGTACTCCTCAATGAGCACATAAAGTTCCCAATACTTTCACAAAAGAAGTTTACAAAATCATGGGCAGAACCTGATTTGTTAATATTTGATGTGGTATTGTAATTGTAGGCTCCGCTATTCATTAATTAAGTATCCAATCAAACACTGCCACCTGATTTTGTGCCCAAAACTGTGTGAACTTATTTTGTGCCCCTAGCATTGCTCGTACTGCTGAGTTTTTGACAGGAAATCACGCTATCGAGGTGACAATAGCTTATTCTAGTGTCAATCAGGCGACATGCTCTACCTTTTAATGCATTCTCAAATAAGCTTCATAGGTTTTCGGAAAGGGGAAGGGTATTGAGATTTAGATGGCATGCATGAATTTGTCTTTGGTGTATGATAAAAACAGAATCCTTTCATTTACTATTACATTCTCTAGTCTACTCGAACATCTTCTGAGTTCTGAGAATATAAACTCCTGGTCCAATCCATTCATCTGGCCTTTTGTAACTCCGAATAAGCTTGGCGGGATGCCCTAACCCGATTTGGACTTTTTCTTAATGCTCCAAGTTTAGTGAGGGTTGTTCAAACCCGAGTATTCAGGTCGATTATAGGAAGGCCATCAGACACTTAAGCCTGATAGCCCCAACCAGAGCAAATGACAATTTGCCCATACATATGCATATTGTTCGTGAGATAAAAGAGTACAACTTCCACTACATGTTTCAATTTTTAATCCAAGCTCCAAAACAAAGAAGTTCAACTTCAATATAATCAATAAAATAAAATGTGCCTTTGAACTTTTGGACTTGGGGGAAGAAGCGAGTCCACGAGTTTGAGAAATGGATGGTTTCAGGAAATTTTTCTTTTTGTTTGTTTTACGTGTGTAGTAGTGGGGTGGGGGTGGAATAATAGGAAGGAATTTGAGAAGGGGTGACGAAGATCTAAAATGTGTCCTCAAACTGTCAGGCAAAGTATTTCCCCAAAGGTTATTGTTGAAAAAAGAAAGTATTTATCAAAATGTGTTATACTTCTTAAATTCGCTATTGCTAATAGTGAATTCAAAATCTTGGGACTTAAAATTCGCTCTTAAAAAAGCGAATTCAAGAAAAGAGCAATAGCAAATTCAATGTGTTGGGACGCAGCAGATCTCTCATGTAGTTAGCATTAACAATTTTAAATTTTTTTGTTAGCAACAAGAAATTCAAGGAAAGAGCACATTTTGATAAATATTTTTTAACATGATTATTTGAGTAAATAATTTGTTCAATAGTGACAGTTTGAGAAAAACTCTCATGACCTGACTCTCTAAGCCATTTCTATAACCAACTTTGAATACAGGAAGTGAAAAGTTTCTTTGAAGAGTAAAAACCCATTATCTGATCTACTAAAGAATGCCTGTTTTTCAAATGTGCTCACTCTGAAGTATTTTTTTTTTTTTTTTTGTAATGTCATCATCCAAGTACCAATTTCTTGCAATGTTCTCACCCCACTAACGGAGCTGTTAGTTTTTGTAACAGGGGTTGGGCAAAGTGCCACCAAGTGAGCTAACCAGTGTTATAAAGTTAACTTCTCCGTCAGTTTTCTGGGTCCAATTTCACTGTCAATATTTCTTCCTCTCTCTCTCTACTCTCCCCCTCTCCTTCCAACCTCCATCCCCATCCTCACCATCTACATCTCCGACCACAACACATTTTCTCTGGCCCAACCACTCCCCTACGTTTCCCTTTCCGTCCCTCAACACCGCCTCTGCCCGCCACCCTCCTACCAAAACCGCAGTGGCAGGGGCCGGGTCCTTGTGGAATTTGGAGCCCTTAGGCAAATTATCCGATCGGGGCCCTTAAATTCCCTCATGGTTCGATGTCATCTTTAAATCTTTACTTCTTACTTTGTCTTTGTCTCTCGTCGTTCTTTC